>JAXQQM020083426.1:0-21180 GCA_034641835.2 Pinus albicaulis
CCCATGGCTGACATTGTTAGTGTCAGTCTAGTCATACTGCCATCAGTGATCAAAACTACTCTTTTGCATTTGCATATTGGGTGTCTCATACCGAATAAAATTTCACCTTTCCGCTAGGTCATGGATTCATTGATGGAAGTAATTTTTATCAGTTTTCCCTCACGATGATACTTGTTGATTTTCCTCCCTATGGTCTTCAGACATTAGTCTCTTTCATTCTCAAAACTATACCAGTAGGTCACAGGATGGGTCTCATTAGTTTCTAGGGTCTCACCATGGTCAAATTAATGAGTCAAGTATCAATAAATATCAGCAAAGTCATGAGGAATTCAATAAATAAAAAGTCACAGCACCCGGAAGATCAGAGATATCATTCATTCAGTTTGGTGTAATTTTCTCCTCAAAACCATGTTTTGAGGTGAAGACATGATACTTTGCCTTTCAGCCACAATTCAGAAGCTGTTATCTCCACAAAGTGATGTCTCTGCCTTCAGAGAAGTTTTCCGCAGTATGCTCAGTGCCAAATCATCTTCAAAGCAGATCCATCAGAAAGAGCCCGGAAAGAGCTTTCCAACGGTATACTACACTCTCAAAACTAGCTTCTGGATTGAATTTTGTGCTTAAGTGAAGTAAAAGCCCTCTATTCCCTAAGCCCCACCTATTTCCCAGGTTTCCCCTTTAACTTTATGTTCAAATCCCTTTAAAAACCCCTTCCTTCCCCCCTTCCGATTATAATATCGCATTGTAAATCATTTAAAAAAATATGCGATTTTATTACCCAACCACTTCCCCTCCATGCCTTTGGACTTTATAATAAAAAACTTCATATTACAAAGTCCCTCCCCTTAAACACTTCTCCGACCAATACCCCACAAACTTTATAACAAAGTTATATCATATATATAAACCCCATCTCTTTAGCGCAAAATCGCAAGATCGCAAGTTTAGAGATTCAAGTGTCTTGTTGATGTGGAATTTGCGATGTGGGATGTGTGATCATCGCAAATTCCCATCGCAAAATTCCCATCGCAAATTCCCATTGCAAAATCCCATCGCAAAATCCCCGTCGAAAATTCCCATCGCAAAATTCCCATCACAAATTCCCATCGCAAAATCCCCGTCACAAATTCCCATCGCAAAATTCCCATCGCGAATTCCAATATTGCGATTGCGATTTTATCCCCGGGCCCACCATACAACACTTACTCCACATTATAATATAAAGGCCCTTTCCCCTTTGTAAGTCCCAAAATCGCATTTTATTACATTTATTAAAGGATTTCCCATGGTTTAATCAAACCGCATCGAAAGTTTTATTTTGTATATATTTTCCCGCTCCCCGATCCCGATTGCGATTAAGATGCTGGTCCCGCCTCCTCTCCCTTCCTTCTTATTCACTATTTCCCTTCACGTAAGGCATTATTTCAGTTTATTCCAGTTTGCTGCAACGAAATCTTATTAAAAGCCAGTTATTCAAAAGGAATAATGGAAAGAAAAGCGACAACCAGAGGCCGAGACCCAAATTGTAACAGTCACATCTTCAGTTACGTTGTAGAGAAATCTACGTTACAATTTTTTTCCTTCTCACTGGCCAGATGTAATGCAGCTCTTCCTTTACGAAGAGACTGTTGGCTTTTGGCCTTCTATCTTCAGTTGTGATTTCTCCCCTTCCATCGATTTGTATTCCGGAAAAATTCGTCTATTTACTGTAAATTCTAATTATTTGCAAGAAAAAATTCTGAGGTCTAAAAACTCAGAAGTAGGGGAATAGTGTGGCAGTGAGCTCTGCGCTCCGTTGTACAGTTTGGCAGGGAATTAAATAAAGTGATGCAGCTCTGATTTATGGGATTCACGTGGTATGAGTTGTTTCTCCTTTATGTTTCATATGTACATTGTTATGTTACACCATTCATTCATTAACATCTCCAGTTGAATGTTTTCAAGTTAGAAAGGTGGAATCCATTTTCTATGCTCTGCCTTGGGGAATCATTCATACTCTGTGTATTTTCTTCTGTTTGAAAAGGATTCATTTATTATGCCCTTTTCAACTTCTCAACAATCTTTCCATTTCATCTTATTTAGACTTGATTGCTAAACCTCCTGCCTATCTTGCCCTATGAAATATTCTGTATCCCGATTTAATTCCTCAGTTCATACTGTCCTCTTGTCCCATACATCCCTGAAATTTCAGTAATTCATCAAAACTCTTTTTCCCATTTATATACCTAGCCTAAAACCAGTTCATTACCATATTATTGAATATCCATTCTACGGAGAGAGCCCTCTCCTATCCTTGTAGGGCTAGCTACAAGGCTGAGCGTGGTTTAGTTGTTACCCTGATTTGCCTTTTTCAGCCTGAGGTTCAGATTGGGTGCTAACAGACATCATCATATTTAATCATATTGGTTCTTATAAAGTTGATTTTGGGTGTACATTTTTCTTAGGAAGCCTATTTTAGACCTCAAAAGTTCTCTAATGATAACCCCTCCCGCTCATGCCTCCTCAATCTAATTTTAATGTTATTATTAAGTCATACCAAATTGGTTTATGAGACCCTTTTGTTTGTGGGACAAGGGATCCCCTCTATGCAATTGGTATATGGGACCCCCTTATTTGTGGGATAAGGGACCCCCTTTTGTGTAATTGGTGTATGACACCTTCTTATTTGTGAGAAAAGGGACATGCTTTGCATAGTTGGTGTATGAGACCTCTTGTTTATGGAACAAGGAACCCCTTAGTGCAATTAGTGTATGGGAACCCTTGTTTGTTGGAGAAGGGAAGTCCTTGTTTGCGGACAAGGGACATCCTTTTTTGTGGACAAGGGACATGCTTTGCATAGGTGGTGTATGGGACCCCTTGTTTATGGAACAAGGAACCCCTCAGTGAAATTAGTGTATGGGAACCCTTATTTGTTGGAAAAGGGACAAACAAGGGACCTCCTTGTTTGTGAGACAAGGGACATGCTTTGCATAGTTGGTGCATGAGACCCCTTGTTTATGGAACAAGGAACCCCTAAGAAAAATTAGTGTATGAGAACCCTTGTTTATTGGACAAGGGATCTTCTTGTTTGTAAGATAAGGGACATGCATTACATAATTGGTGTATGAATCCCCTTGTTTATGGAACAAGGAACCCCTCAATGCAATTAATGTATGGGAACTTGTGTTTGTTGGACAAGGGACCTCCTTGTTTGTGAGACAAGGGAAATGCTTGCATGGTTTGTGTATGACACCCATTGTTTATGAAACAAGGAACCCCTTAGTGCAATTAGTGTATGAGAACCCTTTTTTGTTGGACAAGGGACCTCCTTGTTTGTGAGACAAGGGACATGCTTTGCATAATTGGTGTATGAGACCCCATGTTTATGGAACAAGGAACCCCTCAATGCAATTAGTATATGAGAAACTTTGTTTGTTAAACAAATGACCTCCTTTGCACAAGGATTTGACTACTAAAGTCTACGAAGGTGTACATACTCTACCCCTCTCTCGATTTGAACCTCTAACCTTTCCAGAGGAAACAAATGTTTTTAACTAGCAATTCCTTTTAAGCAACAATTAATTGATTTTCACTTCATTGATATGCAAATTAAACTTATACCAATTAGTTATAAATTATTAAAAGAATTCCTCATTCTAAAACGTAGTAAGAGAGCAATGTGTGATTTCAGCCATGCTCAATGTGAAGTTGACACATGCCCTTTAAAAAAAAATAGTTAATAAAAAACAACGTAGAAACAAAATGAATTATTTACCATTTGAAATAAATGTGAATTATTTATCATTTGAAATAACTATTTAGTAATTTTAAATTATGAAAATAAAATTTTGAATTATTATTTCCTTTCCATAATTAACTATTTGAAATTTACATGATTTTAATTCTTTAAAAACAAGGTTATTTTTATTTTATCTTTTGTTAGTATTGAATATCTAGACTTATTATGGATCTTAGGCTAGAATATGATTCATGTTATTATTAATCAAATAAAATTATCATTAAAATTTGAAATAATTAATGTTATTAGTATTAGTATTATTAATTAAAAATAATTAATTAAGTAATTAAGTAATAATTATTAATGTTATTAATAACACTAATTAAGAAAAATTGTTATTATCAAATATTAATTAATTTATAATAATTAATTATTAATTAATTTATCATAAATAATTAAAGTAAATATTAATTTAACAATATTATTATAAATTATTTAATTTATTACGAGAAGGTTTGCATATTTAGGGATTTGATTCCTCTATACTCATAATTGTTACACGTTAAATGATGTCAAATCCGGATTGTTACACATTATAATAAAATTAATAGAATGGTGAATGAAGTAATTTGAATCTCAATATTCGATAAAAGAGGAGCTAACAAGATGTTTACTAATATAGTTACCTGATAAGCACAAGACTGTGTCAAAGGCTATTGACAATGAAGTTTCTAAAGAACGGGCTTCCTAGAATCACCAAAGAAGAGAAACCCTTAGTAGAATTTGCAAAAACAATGAAGAACTAAAAATGTTACACATAGTTTCGACAACGTCATTACGCCATAAAATTGAAATCCAAAATGTCGTGATGGAAAATTTGAATAAGGCACACCTTTGTCAACGAAGTAGACACATTGTATAAAGAATCCATTGATATTGACATAACATGGAGTCAATCCTTCGTAATGAACAGACGGTGAAAAATAATGTTGTTGGAAGGAGAGCATATAACACATAGTAGAAGATTTCATTGAAACCCTAGTCGCAGAGTGGCGTAACCGGTGGATGGTTCCAGAAGAATGAATGCAGTAGAATGAAAACTCAACGAAGTCCTAAACTTCACTATAAAAACCTAATGTAATATCTACCATTGATCATATAACAAACAATTGTAACCGTTGATGTGTTAGGTCAATGTGTCATACATGGCAACAAGGATCAACTCCATGAGTAAGGGTAGAACCATATAGAGATAAAAAATTCAATGCACAATCGTTCTGATCTAATATGTTAGTCTATGTGTGTTTAAAATTAATACTACATTCAAGAATAACAACATGAGTGGTGCCATATATATGGCCAATTTTTCATTAATCCAATACAACGAGCCACGGTAAAACCTTGAAGGAAAAAACTTGATGTCCATAAGGTGAGAATTGTTGAACTAATACGAGTATTGTAGTGAAATAGGTATAACATGTGTTTACAAATTGTAATCTATGGTCAAAATCATATACATCCAAAGGCTTAGAACGGACTTAGGTCCATATTTTATACCAAGACATAAAACACATATGTTTTCCAAAGTATTAATACTACATCCATTAATTCAATAATGCCTTGTGATAATATAAGAGTTTAAAGGTGTAAATATTTGCTAGAAAAATTGGACCAAGTTGCAGTGGTAGCATATGTGTACAATATTTCCTAGTTGAATATTAAAAGGTTGGAATTTATATTTGAAAACAAAAATCATTGGTCCAATAAAACCTATAAGTAGAGATTGAGTAAAGAATTAACACATATGGTGGAAGGATGGAAGACAAATTCCTTGGTAATGATCTTGTAAAAATTACAACATAAATTGCAAAGCATACTATAAGAAAATAGGAGAAATATCATTATTATGTTTTTATTATATTATATATATATATAACCAAACATTAAAGAACCATGTAGATAATAAGATTTAAAATAATAGTTATAGTAAATTTGATGGAATGACTCTCTCTCTCTCTCTCTCTCTCTCTCTCTATATATATATATATATATATAGTGTTAGGGAGAGACTTTACATACGAGGAGGGCAAGGAGATACTAGTTGCCAAAAATGATGATGCCAAACCTTATCTCGCATAGTGACAGTCGTTAAAACTTGAAAGTTTTCGAATTTAGCAAAGGAGCACCAGAGGACATTCTTGTCATCTCCGCCAATTTTCGTTTCCACCCGAGTGCTGGACTGGATTCCGCTATAAAAAAGTCTCTTAACTAAATTGGGCATTACCCCCTGCCATTATAACTATTCCATAAAGCTTGCAAATTCCTTCCCTTCTGCACCAGGCACACTCGTTTTTGGGCTATTGTAATTCTTATGGCAGTAGTACTCGCAATTCCCTCAAATGAAATCTTTACAACATTCCTTGTACACAAATCCATGCTTAAAACATTGGCCATAACTTTCATCACACGCTTAAACCTCTTAGTCATCTTGTTCATCTCCTCCTGACAATGTTCCCTTTGTGTAATCTCCTACATCATGATTGAAAATTCATGTGCAATTAAACCTCTCAAGGAGAAAGATGTCATGCCCCCCTGCCCATACGCCAAGTGGGGTGGTGGCATCCTGACCCCCCTTTATTCCATGCAAGTCATCCCATTTGAGAGTAGGATAAATGATTATTATTCTCTCCATTCATATTCTATTTTTCCAAATGACATAAAAAGTTTTAATATAATGTGATATGATGAGTTTTATTGTAATGAATTTGAACCTTATTATTATGTCTAAGTATTTCCTCAAATAGTGAATATATATAAATCTAATATACAATATTTTCCATATAAAAATAAAAAATTATCTCTTAATATAAATTAAAAATTTATAAATTTAAATATATATACACACTTTACAAGACATTTCCGGGATAGGGTGGGGACATTGACCTCATTTCTTAACTCATCTTATGTTAAGGAGATGGATAATACATTTTCCATAAAGAGAGATTACAATCTTAAAACAAAGAAATAAATAAACTTTTGTTTCTTCATATAAAAAATTACAATGTCATTTAAAAATGGTATTGTGTAACGAGGTCATAATTTTTCCTGGACGACGAATTTATCACTAAACTCTAATGAGAAATTCTTCAATAAATTTGATTATGGGAGCATTTAAATTATTTTTTTGATGGAAGAAATAGATTTAACACCATCAAGAACCCTTGAGGTGTAGAAATTATACAACAAGCATGTATGTCATGGATTCAATCTGATATAACAATGTGCTAAAGCTATATACTGAATCACTTCTACAAATCAATTGCGGAATTAAAAACACAATCGCCAATCACATGAAGCAAAGAAGAAACAATCAAACCACAACACAGATAATATCCTAGGGAAAGATTGCTGCTCAAAACCCCACTATCTTCTATTATATATTCAACATGGATACATGAAACAATTACATACAACTCTTCTCACAAGAGCCCTCCTATACTCAGCTAACTGTATAACACTGTCCTGGATAAATTGACCAATACTTAGCCAATTTACTGCATCCTGACAGCCTGCCTTGCTTGCGCAATTTGTGTGGAATATAATCCCTATTCCATAGAAATTTTGGCCTTCCAAAACTGTGCAAGGATCATGGGCAATCCAATGGGTGTTTGGTTGCATGGGTGCAACCCAATAATCCTACAACTAATAGTCAACTTCCCTTTCACCTAGATCTCAACTGGGTCTCCACTGGAACTGACATGCATGCAGCTAATAATAGTAAATCCTCAGTTGCATGTGAGATCACTAATTGTGAATTAAATAACATTTAATTCACTTGATCTCTCACTATTGTATCAAACAATTACAACTAGCACAACTGAGTTTAACTCACTTAACTAATTTAAACTGATTACAACCTGCGTTAACTAATGTACCACTGCACTTTGAACTCTGTTATAACTAGAATTACTCTACATGCCTCACCAACTACCCTCAACTCGAAATTCATGAGTTAACTGAGTTTATCACACTCAGTTAACTATTACAAGTTATTTTGAGATTAGATTACATTTTATTGTCCATCTTAATTAAGGGATAACTAAAATAGACATGCACCAAATTTAGCTCACACTAGTGAGGTGCTGCTAAGACATGTGGTTTGACACTAGTGTAGGTGCTGCTTGGACCTCCTAGTCCCACACTAGCGTGGGTGCTGAAATTTCTTGTTGAACTTCAATGCTCCCTCTCAATAAGAAAGGGATTATCCTTCACCCCGATCATGCCTCTATGGTATTCGAATTTTCTCCTGGTAAGCGCCTTCGTCAGAATATCTACGTCTTGATCTTCCGTGGGAATGTACTAAAGTAACATTATTCACCTCTACACATAATATCTGAGATGGTGGTACCGGACATCTATGTGCATGGACCTATCATGAAACACGGGATTAATTGAGACTTTAATTCAACTCTTATTATCACAATGTATCACTGTCGGATCCATCTGAGAACTAAATAAACCAACCAAGATCTTTCTCATCTAGATAGCCTCACATGTAGCATGACTTGCTGCCATGTACTTTGCTTTCGTTGAACTAAGTGCCACATATCGTTGCTTCCTGTTGTACCAAGAAACTGTTGTGGATCCTATGTTGAAGATTCCTCCTGATGTGCTCTTTCTATCTGATGGAATGCCTGCCCAATCTGCATCCGTGAAACCTTGAAGCTTCACTCCCTCTGTTTGTCTGTACCATAATCCATACTCTGATGTGCCCCTCAGGTATCTCAAGGCATGCTTCCCTGCCTTCCAAAAGAGCTTGGTAGGCTCAACCATAGCTTGACTCAGCTGATTAACTGCGTAGACAATAGCATCTAACTTAACCAAGTGATTAATGCATGTCTAGTGTGAACCAACTAACTGCCTGTAGACAGTAGCATCCAATACCTCTCCAGAAGTAGCATCCTATTTCCTCCAATTTCTTGGAAGAGGAGTGTCCATGGGTTTGCAGCTCTCCATGTGAAACTTACCCAGTATCTCTTTGGCATACTTGCCTTGAGAAACAAAAATTTCACCATCCCGCTGCCATATTCCAAACCAAGGAAATAATGAAGGAGTCCCATGTCCTTCATTTTGGACTCCCTTGCAAGATCCTCCTTGCATGAGTGTATCAGCTGCTCATCACCAGTCAAAATTAGATCATCAACATAAAGAACAATAATCAATAGCTTACCCTCAACCACAATCCAGTAGAGGTTTGCATCAGCTTCACTTTTGTTGAAGCCCAATCCGGTGAAATAGTTGTCTATCTGAGTGTACCAAGCACAAGGTTCTTACTTCAGCCCATAAAGTTCTCTCTTGAGTCGACACACATGCAACTCACTATCAAAGATCTCGAAACCTTATGGTTGCTCTATGTACACTTCTTCCTCAATAGCTCCATTGAGAAAAGAAATTTTCACATCCATCTGATGAATGCACCGCCCCATCTGCACTGAGAGTGCAAGGATGGATCTAATGGAAGAGTACCTTGCAACTGGTGCAAAATTCTCATCATAATTGATCCCCTCAATCTGTGAGAATCCCCGGGCCACAAATATGGCCTTTTATTTCTCCACACTCCCATCAGCAGCTTACTTTACCTTGTATATCCATCTAGATCCAACCACTGATTTTCCGACCGTTATTGGGACAGTCTCCCATGCACTATTCTTGACAATGGAGTCATACTCCTCCACCATTGCATAAACCCAAATTGGTTGTTTCACTACCTCCTGAAAGGAAGATGGTTCAGTCACAATACTTTTGCTCATGAGAGTGATGTATCCAGTAAACATGTCTGGAGAGTGTCTCTTTCTACGTTGTGAAGTAGGGGCTCCTACATTCTTTGCAGCATCAAGTCTCAATCTATCATCTTCTGTGGTGTGCCTTCTACCATTTCTGATGGATGGCTCTGCATGAGTGTTTTATGCCACTCCGTGATCCTCCGCACGTGGCTGCTCCACATCTTGAGGCTCATCCTTGGGAACCAAGATTTCCTCCTCTACATGCAAATCCAACTCCCTCTCAAGGGACAATTGCATGGATTTCTCCTCATCAAATTTTATATCCCGTCGCACAACAGTAATTATGTTGTTTATAAAATACACCCGATAGTTGTGGGGTGTTTCAGTGTACCCCACAAAAATCCCAATCTCATCTGTCGGTTCCAGCTTCTTCCTGGCGTCTTTGGTCACATGCACATAAACAGATGAGCCAAAAATCTTAAAATGTGAAACATCAGGTTTCTTACTAGTGAAAGCCTCTTCTAGTTTACTCATGCCATGTATCCTATGAGGACAACATTTCTGCACAAATACCGTTGTGTTGCATGATTCCTCCCACAAATATATCGGTAGGCCCTGATCATGCAACATCGCTTTTGCTGCACCCACAATCATTTTGTTATTTCTTTCAGCGACCCCATTCTACTATGGGTTATGAGGCACTATTAGCTCTCTCTGAATTCCTTCTTTGCTGCAGAAGTTATTGAATTCGTTAGAGATGTACTCACCACCATTATTTCTCCTAAGAGCCTTCACTTGCTTCCCTATGCCTTTCTCCACCAATGCTTTAAACTCAAGAAACTTTGAGAATGTTTGACCTTTCTTCTACATTAAGTAGATCCAACACTTACGAGAAAATTCATCAACAAATATCACATAGTACTTATATTTTTCTTTCGAAGCAACAGAGAATGGTCCACACACATCTGTGTGAACTCTCTCAAGGATCCCCGAGGTTCAGTTCTTCTTCTCATGAAAGGTGGCCTTTACATATTTTCCCACAGTACATCCCTTGCATGTGTCTGACTGCACAAGTGTACCCTTGGGAAGACCAGTAGAAATCTGTTGCATGACTTTCAAGGCTCCGTGGTGAAGATGGCCCAATATCTTGTGCCATAACTCGCCCTCATCCTGGCTCACCACTTTGTCTGCCTTTCCCATCAATGTTGTGCAACCATATACATCCATATTGTAGATATTCTTAACTCGAATCCCAATATTCTTGGCTTGTACTGTTGTTTTGTGTCACAGGAAATCTTTTCTATCACTGAAAACAACATCATAGCTCTATCCTCCAACATTGCAACTGAGACTAAATTTTTCTTCAAACCCGGTACATGCATCACATCTTTTGATCGAAATGGTTTACCTGACTGTATCTGGAAGGTAATGGTACCAATCCCGGTAGCATTGTACTGCCTGTCGTCACCCATTTCGATATGCATTTGGAGATCCTTCTCCTCCAAGCTACTGAAAAGTTCCTTGTCTCCCGTCATGTGAAAGGAAGCAGCACTATCCAAATACCACACAGATCACAATGCTTTGATACCATGCATGCAATCAATGAGAAGTCAAGCTTAAATTGTGAGTCCAAAGCCTCACCAAGTGCAGATCCTGAAGCCTTCTTCTTATTCTTATTTTGTGGACAACTAATAGCATAATGCCCATGCTTGTGACAGTGAAAGCACTTCACCTTGGACATGGCGCACTTCTTGCAATCTTTGGACTCGGATTTGGAATTGAATTTCTTCCCCTTACCTTTCTTCGCCTTGGCATCCAAAGCACAAGCTTATTCATCTTCATTCTTATATGAAGATCCATCCCTGGTGTTCCGTCTGAACTCCTCCGGCACCAAATCCGACCACATTCGTTCGCAATCTGGAAGCTTTTCCCTTCCATTGACAGAGTCTTGATAACTATGCCAACTCTTAGGAATTCTTAGAAGAGCTAAACTCACCAAATCATCATTAGCGACAGTTATGCCAATGCTCCCTAGCTCATCCCGACATTGGACAAACTTTGTTAAATATTTTGGCATTGAGACTCCTTTCTCCATCTTGATCTTCCTGAGTTTATCTTTTAGTGCCAATTTTCCATGGTCATTGTTGCTCTAAAAGAGATCCGTCAAAGCTTTCCACATAGCATATGGTGTCGCTTTGCCATGGAGACTTGAGACAATGTGGTCTTGTACTCCCTCAGTAGGATCCTCCTCGCCTTTTCCACTTTCTTTTTCCATGCATCAAGATTTGCAACATCTATCACAGCGGGTTTAGGAACATCATTGTCAATGAATTCCTTCAAGTTGTTGTCTTTGAGTACTACCTCCATCCTGTCCTTCCAAGAAATATAGTTGGAGTTGCCCTCGAGTGCATACTCCAATCTCAAGTCATTGAAATCCATTTCTATCATGAATCAACTATAGCACCACGAAAGTATTTCTGCAAATTCGAATTCTATTCAGTCACCAACTCAGCTCTTCATTCACTATTGTGATTTCCTGTGCTATGATACCATGTAGAAATTATACAACAAGCATGTATATCATGGATTAAATCTGATCTACCAATGTGCTAAAGCTGGACACTGAATCACTTCTACAAAAAAATTGCGGAATTAAAAACACAATCGCCAATCACATGAAGCAAAGAAGAAACAATCAAGCCACAACACAAATAATTTCCCAAGAAAAGCTTGCTTCTCAAAACCCCACTATCCTCTATTGTATATTCAGCATGGATAATGAAACAATTACATACAACTCTTCTCACAAGAGCCCTACTATACTCAGCTAACTGTCTCACACTTTCCTGGATAAAACTGACCAATAATTAGCCAATTTACTACCTCCTAACAGCTTGCCTTGCTTGCGCAATTTGTGTGGAATGAAATCCTTATTCCATAGGAATTTTGGCCTTCCTAAACTGTGCAAGGATCATGGGCAATCCAATGGGTGTTTGGTTGCATGGGTGCAACCCAATAATCCTACAACTGATAGTCAACTTCCCTTTCACCTAGATCTCAACTGGGTCTCCACTAGAACTGACATGCATGCAGCTAATAATAGTAAATCCTCAGTTGCATGTGAGATCATTGATTGTGAATTAAATAATATTTAATTCACTTGATCTCTCATTAGTGTATCAAACAGTTACAACTAGCACAACTGAGTTTAACTCACTTAACTAAGTTAAACTGATTATAACATGCATTAACTAATGCACCACTGCACTTCGAACTCTATTACAACTAGAATAACTCTGCATGCCTCACCAACTACCCTCAACTTGAAATTCATGAGTTAGCTGATTTTATCACACTCATTTAACTATTGCAAGTTATTTTGAGATTAGATTACATTTTATTGTCCATCTTAATTAAGGGATAACTAAAATAGACATGCACCAAATTTAGCCCACACTAGTGTAGGTTCTACTAAAACATGTGGTCCCACACTAGTGTAGGTGTTGTTTGGACCTCCTTGTCCCACACTAGCGTGGGTGCTGAAATTTCTTGTTGAACTTCAACATGAGGTATTCAATATCTTAAATATTGACAGTTGTAACCCAGATTTTAAAAATAAATAAATAAATTTCGCCTGATTCTCTCAAAAACATGTCAGATTTTTTTTATTGTTATTTGAGTGAAATTGTGGCATGTTTAGCGTAAGCTTATAAAAATTACAATGTGTTGTTTTTTCAATTTGAATATTGACAATTCATGACTACGAATATAAAAAAGTTTATAATATGACAATAATTGTATATAAAAAAGGTGTATTCTTAATACTATTATGAAAGATATTATAAAAGAGATTTAAAATTTTTTGGATAGTGTTATTTATTTATTTATTAATTTTATTATAACAATAATTATTTTTAAATTAATTTGGCATTTATTTTAGTCTAGATTTTATTAGATGAATATTTTTTATTAATTAGAAAATAAATTAAATATCACATACTTAATATATAATACAATGATGAGAATAAGAATGCCATCTAATAAGACTTAAGTGGTTTATCAAACTTTCAAAGGTAAGGGATTACTCAAAATTCTTTATTATTTTATTTTTATGCTTGAAAAACAATAAAAGAAGTGATCCAAGGTCACGATAGTTTTACAGACTAAAAATGCCAAGATGGTTAGTAGTGCAACAAGTAATTTGAAATTTTATCTAATGTCACTATAAGCTAGACAATCTAAGAGAGTGTTTATAATTTTCAACCCTTGTAATGTTGCAACGGTGATGGACTCTTTCTTCTCATAGTGTTTTGGAAAATTACCAATGCTTAGATCCACTATGAATCTCATGAAAATTTGTACTTATTTTAGCAATGTTTATCTTCTTCTTTACACTAGTCAAGATAGAGAGATATTTTTCTATTTTCGAGATTTGGGTTGATCACCTCCTTATGACCTCTTAGTTTCTCTTTTCCATTTAACTCTTTATCGCATCACAATTTCTCCTTAAATTTTGATGTAATCACATTTTTAATATTATCCTTACTCTATGAAATGATCTCTTCCCTTATCTCCCAATGATTTAGTCAAGACTGGGCATCCTTATGTCATTCCCACTTGAGTTGAAGTTGGTCGTTTTTTCTAGAGTTAGAAGAAATTTTAGGAAACCTCTTGTCTCCCATGTTGTTTAGCTTCTTCTCATACATAAGATACCTAGTCATAGCCATGCTTTCAATGGGGTAAAGGCTTACTCCAATTACGAAGATACGATGGGGTTATTTTCTTTAATCTTGATATTGTAGGCGATAAACTTATTTTGGATCTACCCTATCTTCCTCCATGACTCTATGGAGAAATTGCAACCCCAAACCTCACATACATGTAAAATAATAGGTGTGATGAGAGTCTCAAAGAGGAGGTTTTTTCGTTCTTTTATTTTTTTTTCCTTTATTTCATATCCAAAGATATAATAACTTAAAATTGTTTTCAAGCCCATAATAAGTTTTCCATCCTTGATTTATCATTTTCTTAATGTTTTAATTCCACTTGAGCTTGTGAGGATATTGATTCCAAGATATTTTTATGAAGGAACTTCCTCCAAGTTGTTGTCATATTTGAATTATTATATGTGATTTTTAAAATTAACAATCATACCTATCTAAACACATAAATCTTGGACTCTTCTTAGTTGCTTGTGAAGATCGTAATGAATCCTCACCAAAGGAAACATATCATCAACATAAAGGAGAAGAGTTATGACTATACTAGTAAGCATGGGGCCAACACAACTTGCATCTCCCGAATACTCTTCTAGCTTATCAATGTATATGCAAAATAGGGTAGGGGACAAGAGGCAACCTTGCTTGACTTCAATATTGCAATTCTTTCCTTTTGACCAATTCTCATTAGTCATAGGTCACTTGGAAATAACATTCTCATGCAACGTTATCAGCACAACCCTTAACTCATGAGGAAGCATTGTCGTTTCCGACGTCTTCCACAAGTTTGTCCTAGGTATAGTGTCAAAAGTGTTTCTAAAGTCCATGAAACAACTAAGAGCTCAATTATATTATTGCAATACTCCTATACAATCATCCTGAGAGTAATACGATGGTTCATAATTGAATGATATCCACTAAACACAACTTGGCCTTTAGTTATTTTATCATGGCTTTTTAGCCATAGGTTAATTTTTTGTTGCAAAATAATTATATATAACTTTAACTAAAATGTGGCTAATCATAATGGTCCTCTAATTAGAGAGAATAGTTTTATCCTTAGTTTTAAAGCCAAAAATCATGGATTAAAATAATACAATATTTTTTTCTTAACCCCACTTAACATACCTAACTGACATTATTAAATATTCAAAACCTCACACACTCAAAACCTTTTATTGTGAACCCCATAACGATGTTTACTTCTTTTATTAAAGAATTTACTTATATTTAAATAAAGTTATTATATATCTTTAGATTTAATGTTATTCAATGTTTTTTGTTTTACTATTCCATTATTAAGCTGATAGGAAAGAAAGATAAATTGTGTTAACATTTGAAGAAATGACACCAAGTATTCGATCTCTTTTACAACTTACCATTTAGGTGCCATTGTCAAATATAGATTCATTGAGGACTTCATGTCTTATTAGTTTATTATTTAGGAAGATAAGACGAAAACAAAAAAAACAAAGATGACATCAATGTTCAATGAAATACTTGTAATAAATATGATGACATCAATGTTGAAATAAGTTCATTAAGTGCCATTTAAGACTTTTTGTTTTAGTGCTCCATTATTTAAATAAATGAAAAAAGAAAAATCAATATGGTTAACATTTATAAAAGCTTCGCATCATACGACCTCAAGATCAAGGTACATTTCAAATAGTAATTGGACAAATTTAAAGTTCACACTAAAGTTATGATATACAATATTTTTAAATAAATGTCTATGTTTCTTTTGACCATGGAATATTTATGCCCAAACATGTTACGAGATCTGTAATCTTTCATGGGTTCAAGACTGCATAATTATAATTTTTAAATATTTATATTCTTCTTTGGCCTTCGAGAATGATCTATGTAAATATTTAACACTCCCACCGCAGATTTAATTAAAGAATTTATATTCATAATAATGTTTGTCAAGTCCCATCTGGTCAATGAAACTACATGCTAATATTTTAAAAACAAATTAAAATATCTCTTGCGTTAAGATGACTTGAGAAGAATAAAATTAAAAGGATATTTAAATTACTCTAATGTATCATTTACCCACGTGGCAGTAAAAAATAAACTTTACACTATGGACTTGTGGAATAGCAAGCACATGGTCGACATCATAGCTTTACTGAAATCTGGGTGCATGTGCCACTACCCACTCCAATTTAGACTATTTTTTTGTCCCATTCACTACCCCTGCCCCCAATAATGAGAACTGAACCCTGCGGATGAGCATGCAGAATTAATGGGTGGACTAAGACAATTCGGCAGCACGAAATTGTTTATATTAGTGTGAGTCCAACTACTGAAGTAGATTTTGTAGAGAGTAAGTTAATATAAAACGCCCAGTTTATATTAATTTAACTGAAAATAGAACGCTTAGTTTATATTAATTTAACTGAAAATAGGCTAGTGCCATTATATTTAGAAATGGTTCTTCTTCATCAACATTTAAAAATTGTTCAGAAAATAGCCTATTTTTACCATGTCGTCTTCTTTTTTCCTTTTTTTTCTTGCTATAGTTCAAACTATCTTTATTTTATAGAGAGCTTGTCATAAACTTCATTATATTTCAGAAGAAATTTCGAGGATCCCAAATACTTCTTTAAGAACGCCCACAGTCATTGATTTCGCTTTAATTTCAATACCTTCTACTTTTAAATTCAAATTATCCACCTTGAGTGCCAAATTGTCCATTGATAGATGAAGGTGTTCCACATCCTCGCACAGCTCTTCCAACTGCCTTGTTATCAAAGAAAAATGGGAGCGAGCTTCCAAAGCCACCTAATCACTAACCTTGGCTACGAGGGGCGAAAGGTCTGCCAATTTTGCTACCAGCTGGTCCTAACCAGATTTTCCGTAATTGTCCCTGCTTGAAGATACCATACTGCAATGCACTCAAGCTTTAACATAAACCAATGAGAATTCCATGACCACCAAACTCCACTTATATTCCTTGACGCGAACTCTTCCGGCTCCAACAACAATCTCGCCACATTGAATGCCATTGCCCCGTCCCTGCACACTCTTATCACGAATTTCCATCATTGTATCCTTTGCCTTGCTTCCAAGCTCATACAAGTTTCACTACTCCATAGCTAGTGGTGTATCGACCTACATTCCCTTGATGTAAAGTATAAATGTGTTTGGAATTATGCTCCACCTATCCTTGAACATGACATTTCTCACCGCGTTCTCATAGTTGGATGCTCTTCCACCGTGGCCCAACTTGCAAAGATGTTGTCCAATAGGGAACTTCACTATTATCGGATTAGAGCTTTCATTAAGAGGCCCGGCATGCCTTGTATCCGATCTAATCATACCCCAAAATTGATTAATTGAAGCATGTTGATCTCATTCATAAATAGTTTAAAATTCAAAAGATATAAGATATATGTAAATCTCCTTGGTCCTGAATTATTATCCCTTGCTCTAGATTTTTCCCATTATTAACTTGCTCATCAACTCTTTAGTTATTTTCCCCATTATTAACTTGCTCATCAACTCTTTAGTTATTTTCCCTTTTAATATGAAAAAAAAACAATTTCTAAATTTGCAACCAAATTTTGTTCTAAGTAATATTAACTTTGTAAAACTTTTAAATAACTACCATTAAGTCAAAAAAAAAAAAACATTTAGTTATCAAATTCCCAGCCATCTTAAAAACATTTAGTTGTCGATTTGGCAATCTTTAAAACATTTAGCTATCCATTCGGCAATCTTAAAGACATTTATATTATTAATGTAAAAACATCAATTTTTTTAATTTTAAAAGTTTGCTATCATAAATATCTTTACTCTCACACTTTATCTACGAACCAAAGGAAACGTGCAACACAATTATGATGATGTTTAATAAAATATATTTAAAACATATTGATTTGATTAGATTCTTTAAGTAATTATGATGATGTCTATAGAATATATTTAAAAGTATCTTGACTTGATTAGTTTCTTTTAACTTTATCATTGTTATTATGCTAGTTTGAAAAAAATTCTATCATAGAGATTTAACACTTTTACAATTTTCTTTCATCGCGTATAGTGTTGTATTTTCTTTTACCTACTAAAAATATAAATTAATTATCTTATATCTCATTCACAACGTATATAGAAAAAAAATTGCATATACAAACGCTTAATTCCCTGGTTTAAATAGTAATTTGTTGTTTTTCTACACAATATTATTATTATATATTTATGAAGAATATAAAGAAAATATTACGGAGTATTTTGTTACAGGTTTTTTTTTATTATTTAATTTACTTAATTGTAGAAAATGTAGATATGCATTTGTGTATTTAATGTTATTGAACATTTTTAATTATATTCATAAGTGTGTTTATTTTGAAATAGAGTTTTACAATTTTAATTTAATAATCAGTAATTATTAGATGAATGGTGCTCCAAAAGTATTAAAAAAAAAAGCATTCCAAGATTATCATATTATTGTTAACTTAAAAAGTCAAGAAAGTTGGTAATATAAGAAATATTTTAAAATTTAAATATAATGTGAGTATAAGCTAGAAAATCTAAGATAACCTACAAAATTGATATTGATTATAATAATGAACAATAAAATATTTAACAAACGAGTAAAGCCTTCTCCCAAATATAAAATTATAGTTGGGTAGAAATAAAGAAATATAATCTCATTAACTTGCGATTAAAATAGATTTAGTAAGTTCTTTATTTTAGAATTTGTTTATAAGGCAAATGTAAATTTCCGATTAAAATAGAGTTAGTAAGTTTTTTTTATTTTAGAATTTGTTCTTAAGGCAAGTGTTTCTATTAAGGGAACACCAAATTAGGACCTTAGCTAACTTACCATAACACAAAAGAATTCTAGATACGATGTTAATTTTAATTTTGAGGTGGATTTCAAGTGATTAAAAAGGAGATAATGCTACTACTAATAATAATATAATTTTAAGGTTTTTTATTTAAGGAACGATTATGTATTGCATTATAATTGCCTGGTTTGAAGGTCATGGCCTTGTACATCATAATCCAAACATTTTTTTATTGTCCAAAAACTCCATATAAAACTATCATGATTTATCCCTAAGCTACAAATTACTAGTTTGAACTGATTTTCTCCATACATTCTCCAAAACACACCAACAAAAACTACAAATTTGCATAACATAACAAAAAACTAGAAACTGGATGAGACACTACATATCCTCCATAACATAGGCGACCCAGGCTTCATTTTCTTTCGTTTCAAGTTGAGAGGAGGTGGCTTCTTGGTCGTCAGCAAGATCCAGGCTACTCTCCTCATGTTGTTCATAATTATCGAGTTGATTTGTGTTTTCCTCGACTACTCTATCACGAGCCACAACAACATTCCCTACCTCAAGCAGTGCCAAATTTTCCACTTGAAATTCCAACATTTAATTTGCCAACTAAAGGCGATCCATCTTGATTTCCAGAAATCCTAATATTTGAGTTAGTAGTTTGTTTTGGGCCTAAGATTAGGCAAAAATCATCTTTCCATGCCTAGATATCAAAGAAATGACAAACTTTAGAGCACTTATCTTTTTGGAAAGCATAAGGTTGAGCTCTTCCTCTATGTCCCCGAAATTATGCTTCATAATTTTGAATTTGCACCAAATTTATTGAAAAACTTGACAAATTAAGCCTCTAATTGTAAATTTTTTGTTTCCATGCTCTCCTCAATGATATATAAATATTGTCAAACCAAAATTTCTTGAAATGATCCCGCTACATTTTCCATTAATGTCGACTCTATTCAAAGATACCAAATGTGTAGAGGCCATAATGGAAAGATTGCAATCAAAGGAGAATTTTAGTGCGAGCATGGAATGCACACATGCAAACATAATTTCAAATGCAAGGATCAGAACCTCACACATTCGAATGGATTTAATAATCACATCACTCCTTCCCCATTTGTCCTTTGCCCATTTGAAATATGATGTTCACTACCCAGGTGGTCGCATAGGCACAACTCTCTAGGAAAATCATAGGTTTCCACAATCTTACAATTAAGGAGGTTCTGTAGTAATGTAGGGCCAATTCAGATGATAAGACTCGACTCCTTATTTTATGTATAATGCACATGAATATTAAAGGCACAAGTAATTTAATTTGAATCGTCATGGTATTGCTTGTGTAATTAAACCTCCATCATCAATCTTTAGTGATCCTTGCTCTAGAAGCACTCCTTACTTAGCTAAAGAATCAACCACCATCTTGAGATTTTTTTTGACATGAAAAAATTCAATCAGATCAAATTTATCTACTATTAATTTGATTTAATGCATTATAGATGCGAGTATATGCACGCCTTTTCCTTCTAATTTTAACTATTTGTTGGATCACACCCTTTGAGTCGCCAAAAACCATCAATTGACAAAGTCCTATGGAGTAAGTCAATTCCAGGCCCTGCCATAACGTTAGATATTCAACCTAATTATTTGTTGATATTCTTAATCCCTACGTAAATTGAATCTCTCTTTCTTCGTAAGGGCGAAAGCATTAGGGGAATTTTGAGGTCTAAAATGGGTGCCCTAAGGAAATTATAAAATAATACTAGAAATAATAAAATGAGATTAGATTACATCATCAAATTTTAGAGGGAAAAAAGAAAAAGCTAATTTTTCAACTCGTATTTTCAACTTATCTCCCTATGAGTTTACTCAATTTTGAGCGGGAACACTGGTTGGATGTAGAATTTGATTCCTCATCCAAGGATTACCCATGTTTCATACTTGCTATGAACCCTTCTACACGAAAAATGAGAAATACATGAAAAATGTGATTGCAATCACTTTTTTTCATGTATTTCTCATTTTTCGTGTAGTAGGTTCCATCGAAAGTATGCAACATGGATACTCCTTGGATGAGAAATTAAATTTTGCATCCAACGAGTACTCCCGCTTGAAATTTGAGTAAAACCTTAGCGAGATAAGTTGAAAATGTAGTTTTA
>JAXQQM020086293.1:0-28999 GCA_034641835.2 Pinus albicaulis
TGAAATATTATTTTCCCTCCAAGCAAGGATTTATCTCAATTAGAACACATCATTTAAACTCATTGAATATTCACTCACGAACTATACTCTACCCAACAATGTCATCAATTGTTCTAATATCAAACTTAGGTTAGTAATTTTGTAATTTTATGTTCTTTGGCTTACAACACCACCTTCATCCCAAATAAAACGTCAAGCTTAGTAATGGGAGCTTAATACCCCAATATGGCTAAGTATACCATATCCTCCTCTATCCACTTAGAAAATACTTTAGTAGTATTTAACTACTCCAATTACCATAATGGCTTAGTGACAAATTCATCCCTCGTTAGGTAGAAATTATACATTAACATAGCCAAACAAAGTCCTAAAAGTAGTATTTCTTTTCCATTTTTCCCAAGAGCCAATAAAATTGCATTTTTTCCTGAAGCACCTCTTCCTAATGTCACCTTCTACCTCTCCCAACCCATTTCCAAGAATAATTTGCATCCTAAATAAGCTTAGGGGAAATTTAGGGCCATGGTTAAAAACATTCAAGTCGCTTGAAGAAAGTTTGTAGGTTAAACCAATCACCCTCGATCATTAAACCCTAATTTAATTCATCTACCATATTTCAAATATTTTAGACAATTATTTCCCATTATTGAGTGTTGGATTTATCACAGACTCAAGGTTAATTGAATGTTTCTAAATATGGCCTATTGTTGTTTAATTTCCTAATATATTCCATCTTATAGGGGCAAGAAGGTCTCACTTGAGATGCATATAATAATTCACAATAAGTAAAGTGAAAACTGTTAAATATTTTACTGGGGATCACATTCGTTATGATATTATTAGCATCCATTTAAACTACTATAACTAACATCATTATGAATAAAAACTAACATAGATAAACCCAAATATAGTACAAATACACACACATAAGTAGAATAGTAATCCATTGTACTAATAACATGCATAACTCTAATGTAGATTGAACACCAAAAAATAATAACAAATGCAATCCCCATTACAACCTCTCCCTAATATTGAATGTATTTAAGTATGTTATAGACCTTTCATATATAGGAAACTAGAGTGACCTCAAAAAAATTGAAATTATAATAGAGAATTTACCAACTATAAGCCACTCAATAAACAAATAGACTACAAAAAAAAAATATTTCTTTAGAGAGATATACAAATTATCTATAAAACTAGGTGCAAAAAACATATGAGATGACTCTTTAACCTTATACACTCAACCTTTTATGAATCAACATATTCAACCTTCTACATATTTAGTTCAATAAATTCAAAATTTTCCAAATTTTGTTGATACTAAAACTTTGTAAAAAATGATCCTCGACCCTACCTTCCCACTCACCCCTAAGTTGAATTCTATGCTTCATATATGTATTCTTTGCGACCAAAACAACACACTCATTTCATATCAAAATCTCAAAAAATTTCAAATATCCAATTTTTTCATTTCCCTCCTATTGCACGGTCAAAATATCAAAAAATTTCAAATATCAATTTTTTTCATTTCCCTTGTGTTGCTGGGTTTGTCCAGGGAAGGAGGAGCGGTGCTTCAATGGTGATGATTTGTTTCCATAAAATGAATCTGAACAATATTCCCCACCATCGTGCAATGGCCCATCCCTAAAGCCTCCATCTCTCTTCGTAACTTCATAATACTTCTAGACAAGCACTAGAATTGGCGTAATCAAGGTCATCGGCTCGCTCACCAGAGGCCAAAGATTTGATCGAGGGTCTCCCAAGAAGTTCAAGGAGGGTGCCGATAACGTAGAGGCCAAGGAGGCTAAAATACCACTATCTAATTCTTTTCAAGGTTCAGTCTCTTGACGCAAATTCCTTTTCACTCTTAAACCCTAGCTGTTCGTTGAAAAAATGTAATACTTATGTGAGAGGCCCGTTAGGCTATTTTTCTTCATTTTTTTCAGAGAAATGTCAACCTCTCTAGTTTCCTTGCATGTTATTAGAGTTTATCATGGGTGGGTTTTTTATTTTATGGATCGAGTTTGGTTTGTTCCAGGTTTCTATGGATTCATGATTTTTTATTATTTAATAGGAAGAGTCGAATGTATTGAATCAGAAGTCACACATCTTGTTTTTATGGTATTCGACCAAATCATGAAAGCTCCAATGTATGTTTCTTATTTTGATGCAGCTTGGCAGGCCTAACATGAATCAAACCTAAGGCCTCCATTTCCAATTCACATGAGATCCACCCAATCAATAGGCTGCTGGTGGAATGAGATTCCCGAGTTCTTTACCGGTGGCACCTCTCTTATCCGTGGTCGATCCCTTGTAGGGAATAGCTTAATAGCCGGTCAAGAACAAAGCACCTGGACCTTGCCTGGGGCTTCATCCTTATGTTGTAATGAAGAGAGTTTGCTAAGCTAAGGTTTTGCTACTATGAAATCACTTGGACTGTGTCTACAAGAACTACTTTGCTTGCAATGTCGAAGGAATGATAGGACTGGTGGATATGAAACACGTTATGCATCTCGATCTCGAATAGGCTCTGGCCTGAACCCAGAACCGGGATGGTAATGGGCATCTATATTAGATAGACAAGAAATTGCTAGGATTTGTCCCCTCCCTATGGTGGATTTGTCCCCTCCTTGTGGTGGATTCGTCCCTTTCTATTGAATTGAACACCAAATAGAACATCTACATTGAATATCCACCATCGAACAAATCTAATCAAAGTCAGCGGGTCTGGTCTTAGGCTTGCTAGTCTGTCTGTCCTTCCACTTCGAAACTATGCCTTCCGGTCCAATCTACTTTATCTTTATGTAACGTTTATTTATCATCATCCTCTGTGTCCTTGTCATCTATCCTCTGGTATCTCGGTTGTCTGCCATCTGTCATACCTCTGCGTCTTTTTCATTTGACCATTGAAGATGCACTTCATACTAATGCCAATATACTCTAGCACATGGGTTTTGATCCAAGTTAAATATTCAATCTAATACCCATTGGTATCTCTTTGGGTCGTCCTTTCCTTCATTCCCCCTACGATCAATATAGATTGTTCTATTTGGATCACATTTTTTCCTTTGCCACTTTTGTTCTTCTTTGAATTTCTTCATAGCGTCAATCCTTGAAGACTTTGTATATATTTCATTTGTCTATGCAATGTATTTTGTTATATTTATTTCTCGCTCATTACCTGATTCTATTTTCTTCAGTCATTTGAACTAGAAAAGGAAATAGTTCCACTACAAATTTTAAACAAGTAATCACACTACCGCATTGGTTTGGCACGGCTTATGAAGTCTATTATCATACTAGTTTGGCACTACTTATGAAATCGATTATCGCGCTAGTTTGGAACTACTTATGAAGTATATTATTGCATTGTTTTGGCACTACTATTATTTTGTTTTATCCCCTAGATTCAATGCCCTCCAATCTATGCATTAGATATGGTTGCAGCCTGTTATTTCTATGTCAACTGAATTTCTCCATGAGCACATAGCCAAGATACACATCGCGTTTAGGGAAATGGAATGCCTCCTCATCGACTAACCTTTTATAAATGCATTCCTTATGAGGTCAAGTTTTCTGAATTGTCCACTATCATCGAAAACAATTACATGAACATTGTCATTCTTACAGAAAGAATCACAAACCGAAATTTCCAATTAAATGTCGGTTATTAGTCCTCTTCCAAATTATCTGAATCATTGAATTTTCCGTATAGAATTTTCTTTAGGTCAGTCATCTATGCCAGAATTAACTCCTTTTATTCCTCTCCCTATTGACATTTTCTTCACAGTTTCATGGGTTCCAGAGAAATATGTAGAGCTAGAGAGCAAACTGCGCAGCATTCTCTACGAGGAAATGAGATCTACCTTGCAGAAACAGGGAGGAATATCATGTGGGGTTCGGATTCCATCTGTTCGACAGTTCACACAATCGAAAAAATAGTGCAAGATGATGCTCCTGAAAAGCTGAAGCAGTACATACCAGATCCGTATTTATTCTAGATTTGGTAGGGTATTCCTCTGCAATGGTATGCCAATTGCATAAGGAATCTGGAATCTGGAATAACAGTACACACCAGATCCGAATACACAGTAGTAAAACCTATTTGGATAGGCTTCCTCTGCAACTTACACCTAGCCATATTTGTGATAGTACAGTTTTTCCTCTCAACCAATACATTTTGTTATGGAGTGTAAGGTGTAGTATATTGTCTTTGGATCCCATGTTTAGCACAAAATTTATTGAAATATTTTAAGTAGAATGCCCTACTAGTATCATATCTAAGATAGGAAATATGACAACCTAATTGTTTCTTTATTAATGCTTTGAATTTTTGAAATTCATTAAACACATCATATTTTAATTATAGAAAATATACCCACATTTTTCTACTAAAATAATCAACAAACAAAAGGAAGTACCTAGCACGAGTGGTTGATGTCATGTTCATTGGTCCACATATGTCTGAAAGTACCAACTGAAGGACCCTCTACACTCTCCAAGCTTGTCCTTCATAAAATTTTATTCAATGTAGCTTACCTGCCTGACAAGCTCTGCAAACTCTGTGGATCTTCTACAGAATGTTTGAAAGTCCATCTACTATTTTCTCTGATGCCAACTGAGAGAGATAGGTCAAGTTGAGGTGCCCTGTTAGGTCCCTATATTACTAGTATAGTCCCTTATTATTGTTAGTGTAACCCCCTTATTGTTATTATTGTACCCTTGTAACCCCCATTTTGTTATTATTGTGCCCTTAAATTATTATTGTTAGGTCGGCTAGGATTACATTGTGGCCCACCAGGATTACATTATGGCCCCATGGACTCCTATATATAGAAAGGAGGTTTTGTAAATTGTATCATCCAAGAATTGTTCATTTATGTAATGCATTGGAGGTTGCCCCCTCGAAGTGGCTTATTTCTAAGGCGTTGATATCTCTTTTCTTCTCTTTTTGGAGCTGGTTACACAACATTTGGTATCAGAGCTTTGGATTCTAGGGTTTCGCTGCTCCAAACAGGTCATCGTGGAATTTTCGCTATAACTTGTTTTCTACGAAGTTTCAGAAGCTGAAATTTTTAGGGTGCGAAGCCGAAATCCGGAGGTAGATTGTCTAAAAATTTCAGAGCCTGGTTCGCAACATTTTCGGAGATATGATCTGTGGAAGTTAGGTCTTTTTTTAGGCTCCTAAACAGGTCATCGTGGCATTTACGCTATAATTTTTTTTCTACGAAGGTTCAGAATCTGAAATTCGTATGGTGCAAAGCTGAAATCCTGAGGAAATTTTTCAAAAAATTTCAGAGCTTGGTTCGCAATATTTTTGGAGATATGATCTGTGGAAGGTAGTGCTTTTTCAGGCTCCTGAATTGCATCTCAAAGAGGTGATCGTGGGAAAAGTTCAATAACTCTCTCTCTGGGCAGTGGATTTGAGTGCCGTAAAAAGTGGTCACAAGTACACGGAATTTAGTTTCTTGGCTATCAATTTTAGAGACAGAGGACGAAACAGTGACACGTGGCAAGTCCTACAAATTTTCTCTATTGAACCAGTCCAAAATTAGGTCATTGTGGGAGATTGGACACAACTTTGTCTTGGGGAATCCAAATTAGATTAGACCTATGGCATTTGAAAGAAGCTTCAGAGGGCTACTACAGGGATGAATTTCAGATATTGAAGATTTTCAATTACAGAGATAATTCAATTTCAATTGTCAAACCAGGAGGTAACTCCTCAAATCAGAATGTGTATTAGCTGAAGAATGTACATGCTTTTATAGATGGGAGGTGAGGCTATTGGGATTCATCTCCCAATGACTCTTGGCCTTCCTTATTTCCTAATATTAAATAATATACAAAAATACATATGCACACCCATCCATAGGATTAGGTGTCAACATTCCCCCCTTTAATCCAAAGGGATGTTGGTGAGTCCAAGCATCAATCTGAACTTTTCAAACTTTTCTCTTCCAAGTGCTTTGGTGAAGATGTCAGCAGTTTGCTCATTTGTGGAACAATGATGTAGATGGATGGTTTTGGCCTGAACATGATGTCGAATGAGATGGTACTTTGTATTGATGTGTTTTGTTCGATCATGGAACTTTGGGTTCTTGGCCAACTTTATTGCAGAAGTGTTGTCGATCATGAGTGGAGTGGAATACATCTGTTTCATCTGCAAATCTTCCAGGATTTTCCCGAGCCACACAATTTCCTTTGTTGCTTCAGCTGCTGCCACATATTCTGCCTCGGTCGTGGAATCTGCTGGAACTGACTGTTTGCGTGATCTCCATGAGACAACTCCTGATCCAAGACTCATGGTGTAACCTGTAGTAGACACCCCTATTTCTTTGTCGCCATCAAAGTCTGAATCAGAGTATCCGATCAAGTTGAAGTCGCCTACCTGTGTATATTTGAGTCCAAAGTCTTGAGTCCCCTTCAAGTACCTTAGCACTTTTTTTGCAGAAGACCAATGTCCTTCACAAGGTTTTTGCATGAACCTTGAGAGGATTCCAACAGCAAATGAAATGTTAGGTCTGGTGGTGGTCAGATAGATAAGACTTCCTACAAGCCGTCTATACTTAGTTGCATCCTCAAATTCCTTCCCTTCAATAGATGTGAGCTTCAAGTTTTGTTCCATTGGAGTGCTTAAGGGTTTACAGTCATCCATGCCAAATTTGTTCAAGAGATCTCCAATGTACTTCTTTTGAGAAAGAAATATGAATTTAGAATGTTGAATTACTTCAATACCCAAATAGTAATGAACATGACCCAAATCAGTCATTTCAAAACCTTTCTTCAACTCTTTCTTCATGGATGCAATATAGCTCTCATTGTTTCCTGTTATCAAAAGATCATCTACATATACCACAAGATATACACCTGTTTTTCCAACTTTCTTAACAAACAAAGTTGCATCATCAAGATCAAAATGTTTGAAATCAAGTTTCAGAAGATGCTTGGTCAATTTCTCATACCAGGCTCGTGGTGCTTGCTTAAGGCCATACAAGGATTTTACAAGTTTGCAAACTTTGTGTTCTTGACCCTTTATCACAAATCCTTCTGGCTGGGACATATAAACTTTCTCCTTTAGATCTCCATTCAAGAAGGCTGTTTTTACATCCATCTGATGGACTTTCCATCCATTCTGAGCTTCTAAGGCAAATAGAGTCCGGATGGTGGTCCATTTTGTTGTGGGAGCAAAAGTTTCTTCATAATCAACTCCTTCTTTCTGTGCGAATCCTTTTGCCACAAGCCTGGCCTTGTGCTTTTCAAGTGAGCCATCTGCTTTGTACTTGTTCTTGTAGAACCACTTACCGCCAATTGGTTTCATTCCCAAAGGCGGATCAACCAGTTTCCAAGTTCCATTCTTTATCAAGGCATCATACTCCTTATGCATCGCTTCTTTCCATTCATCATGAGAAGCGGCTTCTTTGAAGGAAGTTGGTTCATGATCTATAGACAAACTCAATTCACAGTTATAAGAAATATCCATATCAACAGGGGAATCAGAATTATCTACATCACCTTCGATTTCTTGAGTGGAACTTCTTGTTCCTATTTTTCCAACCTCATCAGGATGAACATCCTCCAGTGTCTTTGTCAGCCATTTGGGAGGACCTTTCTGAGATGGCCCAGGCTGGTCACTTGACTGAGTTGGGATTTATTCAAGATTCAATCTCCCAATTCTGTCAATCACATCATCCAATGTGTCATCCGTGGCTGTTTCTTCATGCGGGGGAGAGAGTGCTTCAGGACATGATTCCACAGTTTGATTCAATATCGGAATCCCCCCTTCAAGGTGTGGAATCACATTATCAAACTCTTGGAAAGACTTTGCATGTGTGAATCTGTCCAGGCGATCAAGTTGCCGCTCAACAACCTTGTCACTCTTGGAAGATTCAAGAAATATGACATCTCTTGCTATCACAAACTTCTTATTTGTTTCATCACAGAGACAATATCCTTTGGAGGTATTGGAGTA
The DNA here is from genome assembly GCA_034641835.2 of Pinus albicaulis. Taxonomy (NCBI): domain Eukaryota; kingdom Viridiplantae; phylum Streptophyta; class Pinopsida; order Pinales; family Pinaceae; genus Pinus; species Pinus albicaulis. The sequence goes on from JAXQQM020086293.1 coordinate 7,976, forward strand.
CCCCAAGAAGATACATTTTCTGCTTCTAGCACCAAGTTTGTTCCTTTGACCCTTGGGTATCAAGGCATAACAGGTGGACCCAAAGACCCTGAAATGCTTTATCGAAGGCATGTGGCCATGCCACATTTCAAAAGGAGTTTTGTTTCTAATTGAACTTGAAGGACACCTATTCTTTATGTAAACAACACATAGAACTGCATCAGCCCAAAACATCAATTTTACATTCTTGAAAAATAACATGGAGCGGACCATATTTAAAATAGTTCTGTTCATTCGTTCAGCTACACCGTTCTGTTGTGGATTATATGGCACAGTTGTTTGATGTTTGATTCCATGTTGACAAAGATAATTTTCAAATTCATTTGAAGTGTATTCTTTTCCATTATCAGTACGTAGAGAGCCAATATGTGTTTGTGCATCATTTTCAATCCATGTATGAAAATTCTTGAAAGTTTGAAAAGCATCAGACTTATTCTTCAATAAGTAAATCCAACACATTCTGGTGTAGTCATCAATAAATTTCATCATGTATTTGTTTCCATTTGCAGAAGAAATAGGCATAGGGCCACATAAATCTAAATGAACAAGTTCAAGTTTCCTATGTGCTCTTGAGTGTGAATCATGAAATGGTTGTTTGCTATGCTTTCCTAGAATACAAGCATCACATTCCTTAGGTTTCCTAGGAATTGTAGGCAGTCCATCAACACCATTTTTCTTCAACAAACGAAGGCTGTCATAATTTAAGTGTCCAAATCTAGCATGCCATAAAAGACTTGATGGAAATGTGCCTTCATCATGATGTGAACTGAATGCAAAGTTTTGAGCATGAGCAGATGAACCTTTCAGCTTCAAAAGTCTCCCTTCTTCTATTCCCTCCATGACAAGGGAGTGATCTGATGCTTTTCTGACCTCTGCCTTGCCATCAAACAAGTGAACTGAGTGTCCTTGCTGCCGGATTTCGATCAGGGATAGAAAGTTTCTCTTCAACTCCGGGAGGTATAGAACCTCATGTAGGATATGATCAGGAAGACCAGGCAGTTTAAGCCTGACTGTGCCAAGCCCTGATGGCTTGAGTTTGGATTTATCTGCGAAATATACTGCTCCATCAACTTTGTCAGTGAATTCTTCAAAAAATCTTTTCTAAATGTCATGTGACATGTTGCTCCTGAATCTAGCAACCAATCATCTCTCCATGAAGTAAATGAAACATCAAAGAGGTTTTCAGTTACTCCATTGTTACAATGTGCTAGAACATAGTGAGCGGATTCAGGTGCTTTACCTTTGTCTTTGTCATTAGTTTTACATTTGTCTTGATTTCTGTGCTGCTCAATTTTGTCCCATGGTGTTCTGCATTTGGATGCATCATGTCCATCTATATTGCAACGTGTGCAATGAAGATTGGATTTGTCAGCTTGTCTGCCCCCCCTTTCTGTGAAGTTTCTTCTTCCTCTTCCTCTTCTTCCACCTCTTCCTCTGGATGAATCTGGAGCATGACTCTTTTCTCTATGTGCCAAGTATGCAGCCTCTTCGGAAGATGAAGGGACTATCATCTTCCCAAAATCTTTCTCTCTTTCTGCAAACTTTTTCTCAAGTGTATCAAAGGTGATATGCTGAAAGTTTCCACTTGCTTGCAAAGACTCAAGATAATGTGAGTAAGTCGGATATAATGCCTTAACATATGCTATGAGAGGTATGTCCATTTTTACACCAGTTTTTTCAATGTCATGCATTATAGATCTTACTTCTGAAGCTAAAGCAAGGGGATCATCATTCTTCATTTCAAGACTGAACAGCTTAATCATCAATTGAACATTTTCTAATTCTGAATGTGAGTCATAGAGTTCTTTTAGCTTGTTCAAGGCATCATAGGCATTTGAGAATGATGAAATATGGCGACTCACCTCTTCACTTACGGAGGCTGCAATCAAGGCATAGGCCTTGCAGTTCTTATTTTCCCAAATGGCAAGCTCTTTGTCTGAAGTGGGCTTTGCTGGTGGGTTTTCTTCTTGTCCTTCACAGATTCCTTTCCACATCTCATTAAAAATGAGTGTGTGTTTAATCTTCCGATACCATTCAAGATATTTATCTTTGACGGAGAGAACCACCCCAAAAATTGAGATGAGAGAATGCATTAGATTGCTGGAAAAAATCTTCTGAAGAGGAAAAAAATTTCTGCTATAAAAACTTTCAACTCTTGAAATCTTTCAAATAAAGGGGCAAAAACTCTTGCTGGAAAAATTCTCTGAGTTTAAAAAACTCTTTGCTGGAAACTAATTCTGCTCAAAAACTCTTGCTGAAGACTGAATTTAAATGGACAAAAAATACTCTTTCTGGAACAATACTCTGAGTTTAAAAACTCTTTGCTATAAACTGAATTCTGCACAAAAAAAATATATGTATATATTTTTTTTGTTTGGGAAAAAAAATTTGTATGTAAAAAAAAATGGTGGAATGGTATTGTAAAGGTCGGAATGGTATTGAAGGATGGGAGGGGGTGAAATTTAAAAGTTGTATTGGGCGTATTAAAAAATGGGTAATATTATAAAGGAGGGGCGGTATTAAGGATTAGAGGAGCGATGTTATGGATAGAGGAGGAGTGGTATTGCATATAACACAGCGTATTACATGTCAATGGACTATTGTATTAATATATACAATGGACAGTATATAACGTGGAGCGGTATTTAAAACTGCGTTGAAGTCCGAGCGGTATTAAAATGTATGTGACAGCATATAAATGATGACAGGGCAGTGTTTTATAATATGTGACAGTGTTTACACCAGACAGAATGTATTGAATATATATGGACAGCGCGAATATACAAAGACAGAACGTATTAAAACGCTGGAGATAGAGCGTTATATATCACGATTTAATTGCTGGACAGACAGTGCGTGGAATGAATATGAGTGGTATTGACAGTTGAAAAGGGCGGTATATATACAACAATGAGTGGTATTGCAATTCAGCTGCGGGTATATGACGGAATATATGAAACCAGAGTATATGAGCAGTATTGTAAAGGGCGCAGACAGCGTTGTGTTAAAACGCAGGTGGAGAGGGCGCTGCTACGCAGAGAAGTGAGTAAGGAGCGTATACCAGTTGAGCCGACAGGCCACGGAGAAATGTAGTGGTGTTGATTGTATATGATAGCGCTGGGAATACCGCCTTGGAATAGCGTGGAGGATTACCGCCTGTGGTAATATATGCAGCGATGTAAACGAGGAGCTGACTGTATATATTGAATGCAGTTAAAACAGCTTGGATATGCAGAGGCGTGGAAACATGTGGGAAGAGAACGTTGAGGGAGGAGCAGAAGGGAGGAAAGAGGGAAGGCGTTGGGAGATAAGGCGGATATGTAATGAGAGGGCGCAGAGTTTTGAGGGATGGGAGGTGTATGCAGAGTGAGGGCGCTGGAGATGTATGGAGAGCTGGTAGGTAAGGGAAATGGGTGTGTCGATGGAGGAGGCCCAAAAGGCCGTTACAAAAAAACTTTTGAAATGGAATCTTGCAGAATGACAGAGCCTGCAATTTGTAGAATGACAGAGGAGCCTGCAGTCTTCAGGAGCTGCAGGAGCTGGAGCTGCAAATGTCAGGGCTAAAATAGAAAAAAAAATGCAGAATAACAGTCTAGCAATTAATGAGCAGCAAAAACTATTAATAAAATTGACTGAGCAAAGGAGGAGGGAGTTACACCACAGGCAGAAATGCCAATAGTGGAGCTGGCTCTGATACCATGTCAAACCAGGAGGTAACTCCTCAAATCAGAATGTGTATTAGCTAAAGAATGTACATGCTTTTATAGATGGGAGGTGAGGCTATTGGGATTCATCTCCCAATGACTCTTGGCCTTCCTTATTTCCTAATATTAAATAATATACAAAAATACATATGCACACCCATCCATAGGATTAGGTGTCAACATCAATATCGAGCTCCTCAAAGGAAGTAAAAGGTGTGTATTTTTTTTCCGAATTGCATAAGTCTTGTTTGAAGAATCAAGTTGAATTGATTCCAAGGGAATATTGTAGAATAGGTATCAATATTGGATTCTAAAATGGCACCTAAAAAAATTCAACACCCATTAATCCTTCAAAAGGCTCTACCATGACTCATGAAGATGAAGAATTGCAACATGATCTATCAAAATTACAAGAGCAAGTGCAACAAATTTCACTCTCGCAAAGAGCAACAAAAAATGAAATGGAAGTTTTGAAGAAAGGCGTGGAAGTGAAGATGGACGGTTTGAAGAAAGGCGTGGAAGCTAAGATGGATGGCGTGGAAGTGAAGATGGACAGTTTGAAGAAAGGCGTGGAAGCTAAGATGGATGGCGTGGAAGCTAAGATGGATGGAATGGAAGCTGGCATGGAAGCTAAGATGGATTATCTAAAATCAAACATTGAAGGTTTGACAAAGTTGATACAAGAAATGTTTCCTAATGGTGAAAATATAGTAGAAGAACCTCATGATGAGAACAAAATAAATGTTAATCGTGATTTCATAAACTCTAATGTTGGCGGGAAGAACCACCATATTCCAAAAATGGATATGAGGAAGTTTGATGGATAGGATTCTGTAACATGGATACTACAGATGGAGCAATATTTTGATCTCCATAATGTGCAAAACACACAAAAGGTACGCATTGCAACTTTGCATTTAGAACAAAATACATTTGTATGGTATCGATGGCTTTGCTCCCATAAAAATTTGTCACTTGGTCAATTTTTACGGAGGAAATGATAGCACATTATGAGGATACAAAGAGCAACACCTTCTTTAGCCAATTGATAAATCTCAAAAAAAAGGGTTTAGTGGGGCAGCACATTGAGGACTTCCAAAAATTGAATATAAGGGTAACTGATATTCCAGAGGAACACAGGATTGATCTCTTCATAGGCATTTTAAAGGATAACATCCAACATGAAGTTCGCGTTTTGGAACCTGATTCATTGGAGAAGGCATTCAGGTTGGCAAGAAAAGTTGAATGTAAAATTATGGCGACAAGGAAGCCTACCACTCAATTCTATAAAGAAGGAAGTGTTGCTACGCCTAGATTTCCACAACCTACAAAGTTGACACCACAAAAATTGGAAGAAAAAAGAGCAAAAGGGCTTTGCTACAGTTGTGATAGAAAATACACTAAAGGTCATAAGTGTGCTGAGAAGAAATTATTTTACATAGATTGTGAAGAGGAAGAAGAAATGAACAAGAAGAGGATATACACCAGGAACCAGCCCTAGAAGAGGAAGAAATGAATCCGACCATATCGTGTAATGCACTGGCAGGAATTACCACTCCTCAAACTCTCAAGATAGAAGGACATATCAAGAAGAAAAGGGTAATAGTGTTGATTGATTCAGGTAGCACCCATAATTTTATTCATCGTAAGGTAGCCAAGGAATTAAATTGTTTCCTATACCCAGCACCAGAATGTCAAGTGATGGTTGCAAATGGAGGAACTATAAATTTCTCTGGAAAATGCCATAATATCAAGCTAAGCATGGGGGAATATGTGTTGACTATTCCAATGCTTTCCATTCCTATGGGAGGTGCTGATGTTGTATTAGGAGTACAATGGTTACAATCTTTGGGGACGGTAGCTTTTAATTTTCAAGAACTTTTCTTGAAATTTTTTTCAGAAGGAAAGGAAGTCAAATTACGGGGTATTGAAGGGAAGTCGAGAAGGATAATAAGCTCTAATGTCATGACAAAGCTTCTAAAGAAAGAACAACGAGGCGTAATTGCACAATTATGCTCACTAGAAGTTCCGACATCAAAATCATCTATTTCTACAGATCTCTAACAAGTCTTGGACAATCATTCCAAGGTGTTTGAAACTCCCAAAGGACTCCCACCTATTCGTGATCATGATCATGCTATTCATTTGATTCCAGGAAGTGTTCCTCCAAACATCAGGCCTTATAGATATCCTTACTTCCAAAATAGCGAAATTGAACGTATGATTGCAGAAATGTTAGAGGCGGGTATAATTCAACCCAGTCAAAGTTCTTTCTCTGCTCCTGTAGTGTTGGTACACAAGAAGGATGGATCATGGCTAATGTGTCCGGATTATAGGGAGCTCAATAAGCTCACCATTAAAGACAAATTTCCCATTCCTGTGATTGATGAATTATTGGATGAATTACATGGAGCAATTTATTTTACCAAGTTGGATCTTCGTTCAGGATATCATCAAATTAGAATGAAGACTAAAGATATTCCAAAAACAGCATTTCGAACTCATGAGGGTCATTATGAATTTTTGGTCATGCCTTTTGGCCTTACCAATGCACCTTCTACATTTCAAGGGTTGATGAATTTAATTTTCAAACCCTTCCTTAGAAAATTTGTGCTAGTATTTTTTGATGATATACTAATCTACAACAGGTCTTGGAAGGATCATGTTCAACATGTTGACAGGGTGCTCAAACTATTGCAGGAGAAACAATTATATGCAAAAACATCCAAATGTTTCTTTGGAGTACAAGAGGTAGAATATCTGGGTCATATTATATCTCACGAGGGTGTGAAAGTAGACCCTAAAAAAATTAAAGCCATTAAGGAATGGAAAGTCCCCAAGACAATAAAGCAGTTGCGAGGATTTCTCGGGTTAACATGCTATTATCGCAAGTTTGTTAAGAATTATGGGAGAATAGCAGCACCTCTAACAACATTATTGAAGAAAGATGCATTTTCATGGACTCCTGAAGCAACTAAGGCCTTTCAACATCTTAAAGAGGCAATGTGCCTAGCACCGGTCTTAGCTATGCCAGACTTCACAAAAACCTTTATTGTGGAATGTGATGCCTCAGGAAATGGAATTGGTGTTGTTTTAATGCAAGAAGGAAGACCCATTGCTTTTTAAAGTCATTCAATCAAAGGAAAGTATTTACAAAAGGCTATTTATGAGAAGGAAATGTTGGCAATACTACATGCACTAAAGAAATGGAGAACTTACCTAATGGGAAGACACTTCAAGGTAAAAAATGATCATGATAGTCTTAAACACTTTTTGGAACAAAGACTATCTTCTGAAGAGCATCAAAAATGGGTCACAAAGATGTTGGGTTATGACTTTGAAATAATCTACAAAAAAGGAAAGCTTAATGTTTTTGCAGATGCACTCTCAAGAAAGAATGAAGAGGTGGAAGCATGGCTTTGTGCCATTTCTATTATCCAACCAGATTGGATAACCGAAGCAAGAGATGAATGGAAGAAGGACAAAGATGTATGGACACTCATTCAAAAGTTGCAGCAAGATCCTAGTACATCTGATACATTTAGTTGGAAAAATGATTCCTTATGGTACAAAGATCGCTTCTATCTTTGTAAGAATTCCCAACTAAAACAAAAGATTCTTCTGGAATTGCACACTTCTCCTTTAGGAGGACACTCAGGATTTTTAAAAACTTACCACAGGGTGAAGAAAGAATTTTTTTGGGATGGCCTTAAATCTGATATTCAAAAGTTTGTGGCGGAATGTTTGGTTTGCCAGCAGGATAAAGTGGAGACAATTAAGACCCCGGGACTTCTACAACCTTTATCCATTCCAAGTCAACGTTGGGAGGAGATTTCAATGGATTTTATCACAGGTTTACCGAAGTCCGAAGGCAAGAATATCATCATGGTGGTAGTTGATAGACTTACCAAGTATGCACACTTTTGTGCATTATCTCATCCATTTAAAGCAAGTACAGTTGCTACTACATTTATGGATAGAATTCAAAAGCTACATGAAAGCCCAAGGGTTATTGTGAGCGACAGAGATCCCATTTTTACTGGAAATTTTTGGACGGAGTTATTTTCTTGTTTGGGTACTCAATTAGCTCATAGCTCATCTTATCATCCTCAATCTGATGGTCAAACTGAGATCGTTAATAAATGTTTGGAAGGATATCTTCGTTGTTTTGTATCTGATAAACAAACACAATGGGTCAAGTGGTTACCTCTTGCTGAATGGTGGTATAACACTTCCTTCCATACTGCAGCAAAAATGACCCCATTTATGGCACTTTATGGATAGCATCCACCATCCATCACATCATCTTTAAGAGAAAATTCGAAGGTTCAAGCAGTGGAAGATCACATCGAGCATCAGCAAGAAGTTCTCCAACTCTTAAAGGATAACCTGAATTTGGCACAAAATCGAATGAAAAAATAGGCAGATCAACATCACAGCGAGAGAAGTTTTGATGTAGGAGATTAGGTATTTTACGGCTACAACCATACAAACAAATGTCCCTCAAACGATCAACGAAGCTAATAAGGATAATAAATTGTAAGCCAAATTATGGTGCACCCACAGTGTTGCAAAATATTGGTACTATGGCATACAAATGGGAAACTGCCTTCTTTAGTAATATAATTTTCATGTTTGGGTGTAAAGAAGGTTATAGGTGAAAAAATCTTCCAGTTTAAACAATATTTCCCGAACTTGATGAGGAAGGAAAAATCATATTGGAACCTGAAGCGGTCACGGAAACAAGAACTCGACAGCTACGAAATCGATCAATTTCAGAGTATCTCATCAAGTGGAAGAACTTACCCACTGAAGATTCTACATGGGAGGATGAGAATTTTATACAAAAGCACCCCGAGCTACTCAAGCATTGAGGACAACACTTTTTTGAAGGAGAGGGGCATGTTAGGTCCCTATATTACTAGTATAGTCCCTTATTGTTGTTAGTGTAACCCCTTATTGTTATTATTGTACCCTTGTAACCCCCATTTTGTTATTATTGTGCCCTTAAGTTATTATTGTTAGGTCGACTAGTATTACATTATGGCCCCATGGACTCCTATATATAGAAAGGAGGTTTTGTAAATTGTATCATCCAAGAATTGTTCATTTATGTAATGTATTAGAGGTTGCCCCCTCAAAGTGGCTTATTTCTAAGGCGTTGATATCTTTTTTCTTCTATTTTTGGAGCTGGTTACACAACATGCCCATAACTATGATGCCATAGGGGTGATAGATTTTGCAATAACAATTACCTTTAACTTACAATTTCTAATAAGATCAATATTTAAAAATCTTAAGACAGTGAAACCTAAGAGATTCATCTAAAATGCATCATTATAATCTTGGACATAGAAAGCACTCATCGTTGCATGGTTTCCTAAAAGATCAAACAAACTCAATTATATGTTGAACCTACCACTTAATTTGAGGTTCAAATCCTATGCCATCAAATTCTCAAGTGCAAAGGTGAAATAAGAAAGGTACGAGTCACTATGGGAGATCAATGTTTCTTTTCAAATTTCTTCTTCCTTCAACTAGAGGGAATGATGAGATCCTACGAGTTTAAAATTTAGTGTTTTCAAACCTTGGGAACATATGACATGAATCATATGAAATGTTTATTTCCATTAAGCATGAGGGTATAATGATTAACTTAAATGGTCTTTAACACAATCTCTCTAGACTTTTCTCTTCAAATGTGAGGGAACCCACTCTCATAAAGGGCATGTTGGGAGTTTAAACTTTAGTGTTTTCAAGCCTTGGGAACATATGACATGAATCATATGAAATGTTTATTTCCATTAAGCATGAGGATATAATGATTAACTTAAAAGGTGTTTAACACAATCCCTCTAGATTTGTCTCTTCAAATGTGAGGGCACCCATTGTCATGTTCGCATTTACTGATATTAGCCTTTAGGAAAATATATGAAAATATAAATTGGACTAATGTATCAATCCATGTGAACATGATACCCATTCACTCTCTCACATAATCAATGTGCAAAATTTGTCTCCTAAAGGACATGATTTGGGCAGTATATCAGTTGCCTCAAAAACTTAGGTTCGAGTCAATTCTTTATGCAACATGATAGTAAGAAGTTGCTAAGTTTTCTCCTACTAAAATGCTAAACTGGTCAGCACCAGTTCAACAATTCTAGATGACTCTCATGGTGTTGCAATGTTATTTAATCTTACAAGTTGGCATAATTTCTTAGTCCCACAGTGCTGAAAAACTTCCTCAACTATTAATCCTAAAGAAGCCCAATAACGGGTTAACATGGATAGGCTAGCTTGAATTTTCTCACATGTCTTCCATCTCACTTAGAAACTTATGTTTGGAACTCTTATACATTTACTATGTCAGTTTGCTAAGGCCTAAGATGGGAAAAATAAATAACAAGTGTGTGCAAGCAACAACACACTTGACTAGATTTGGATGTACATTTTAAGGGCTTCTTTCCTAATTCAAAATCCCTGGAGATATATAAACTAGCTATTTCATTTGTCCTACAATTCCAATAGTGCACATGGCAAGCTTCTCTACAAATCTCTTTTGTTGCATATGGTAGGCCTCTGAATAGACTAAACTTGTACTAGCATAATGCAAACATGACCTACAAGTCACCACTATGTTTTGGTTTCTGAAGGTGACTGTGTTTTGGTTTCTGAAGGTTGCTGCATTATTGACTGACTAGTGAAGTATCAACTAGTGAATAACTTTCAAGCTTTGGAGAAGTCACAATATATATTATAATTTTATCTTGCAGATTGGCCTCTTGACCGATTTCTTCTAGGAATTCCTCTTATGAAAAACTAAGTTCTTTCCTAACAGGTTATGACTCTTGAAAATACCAGGTTTAGTAGAACATTGGAAGCAAATATCTAATGCAGGCATCATGCTACCACTACAATCCATTGCAAAAATAGAAACCAAGGTGAAAAAGGATCTACAACTACAAACATGATTTGCAAGTCACCACTGTGTTTTAGTTTCTGAAGGATGTTGCATTATTGACTGACTAGTGAAGTATCAACCAGCGAATAAGTTTCAAGCTTTGGAGAAGTCACAATATATATTATAATTTTGTCTTTCAGATTGGCCTCTTGACCAATTTTTTCTAGGAATGCCTCTTATGAAAAAATAAGTTCTCTCCTAACAGGTTATGAACCTCTTGAAAATACCAGGTTCACTAGAACATTGGAAGCAAATGTCTAATGCACACATCATGCTACCACTACAGGCCATTGTATAAAATAGAAACCAAGGTGAAAAAGGATCTACAGCTACATTGTAGACGTGTTACAGTGACAATACTTTATTGAATGTCTATTCTCCAACATCCATATCATTACCACAAATAATCATAGTTTGTATTTAACTCCAAATAATATACATTCCAATAAGAAGTTGTCAATCATAGTTTTAACTTGTGGCAATGATTTTCCTTATGCCCTGCTCTCATTTTCAGTAAAAAACTATATTTCCTATATTGATGACGCTCCTACTGTAATATGACCAACTATCAGACAACTATCTCACTATAATTCTAGATAAAATGAGCAGTGTACCCAAATAATAAAGAAACTGAAAATGATAGTAGATATTGCAGGATAAGCAACTAAATAGGTAGTACACATGATATACTATTCCATAATTCACTACCTTTCCCATTTATAAAATAGTTTCTACAACAATTCCATTGCATATTAGTTCTTTATGTTTCTATTTATTGAGATTTTGGCTCACACGAGGATTACAATCAACCATTCCACAGGAGATACATATGACTTATGCAATTGGCATACCATTGTTGTTACTATAAGTAACATTTCCTGATAAGAAGTTACGCTTGAAACATTGCATTTACTTGTTTTGGCTTCCTATTTTTTGTGTATGGAATATATAATACGAGCTATCCATTGGAATTCATACGTGACCAAATGAAAAAGGATTTAACTGTTGCTAAATGAAAAAATGTGACAGGCTAGGATTGGAGGGATTTTGTGCAAATTATAATGAAAAATAAAAAAGTGAAGGCTTGCACCTCTAGTGCAGTGATAACAGTGTTTCATATTTATAATCTTCTAGAGTTATTATTATTATTATTTGTTCGTTTCTTCTGACTGTTTCTCCCTGGTCAAGGTGTTTCTCAAGTTTGTCATCTCTAAATGCTAAACATGTTGCTTGATGTCTTGCAGTGGAAACACCTCACATCTTATCATAGGTCCAAGATCTAGTTCTATTAAAATAGTGCAAATTGTGGAAGATTTGGTATGTGTTTGCTACTGAAAGCCTTGCCACAGTGACCCAAGTTTTATTTGGCCACAACTAGAAGGTTAGTACACTGGGAAAAAGATAATGTTTTGTGCGTTGATGCTGCACATAGGGCATATTTTTGCAAGCCTTTTTTCCCATCATGTGCCAGAGAAGTTTGCATCTGCAAGATGCACATAGTATTCTCTTTTCCCAATAAAATAAACTTCTACTGTTGCATGAGCTTTTAGCCTCTTTAGACTAAGGAACTGTCTAGAACTTTTCCACTCTTGGTTCGTAGTTATCCTGTGAGTTTAGTCCGATTGTAAGACTTTTGCCTTCACATTCCTTCTCAATTTTTCTTCCATAATCTCAGAGCTACTCGAGTTTGGGGTTGTTCCCTAGACATCTCTTGGGGTCTGGACCAACCTCATGATCTGCTGACAGCATATCTATACCTCCAGCAGGTATATCACTTATCATAGGCATTTTTGTTTCTCCAAAATGTCGTTATTCTCACAAAAGGGTACATTCTAATTTAAGATTCTTTCTCCCACAACTCAACATGTTGTGTGCAATTTGGTGCCTGTTGGGTGATTTCGATGGATTCTACAAACTAGTTATTAGACAATGTTTCTAATCTCTTAGGAAGGAGCTACTTACGGTGGTTGCTTCTTTGACAATTGCTGGTATTGATTGTTCATTAGTATATTGAAAAATTCAAATTCATCGCTAGGGATTAATGGTTCAATTTTATCAAGTGTCTCTTGTTTCATATTCAACACAAGATGAAAGTTGCATGCACTCAATTCATTTGAGCAAGGCTTTCTGGCTTGCCTTGAATATTGAATGCAAGTTATAGAAGCGATCCCTAAAGATGGAGCATCATTGACAACAATTCAAGCTCCTCTCAATGGATGTTTTCTAATCCCTCTTCTTCTGCTCCTTCCCCTTCTCATCTGCATTTTTTTACAAGCCATGACAAAGATACCCATAAGTCTAAATTTTAGCCCAAAATAAATTGTAATGATAGTGGAAATCTTATGAGAATATTGTTATTATCACTAATGGTCTGCCTATTCTAATGAGGGATGTCTTAAGCAAAGAGTTCTCAACACATATTTCAGTGGCTTAGAAAAAGGAAGGAGAAGGTTAAAATGATTATAGTCAACAATCCCAGTTACATAAGTGGTTGTTGTGGACTTCCCAATCCATGGTGGGAATGCCTTTGCTACTAAGTACGGTAGTTCTAACAATTCAAAAAAAAAATGGAAAAATAATTCTAAGCCCACAATTAGTCTTAATCATCATTGACTACTTCACTTTAGAAAAGGATGCTTTGTTTGTGAAAAACTGTTGCATTATAGTTAGTGGTAGTGATAAAAATCTTATTTCACAAGATCTGTGACTTTTCTTAATTTTCCTTCAAAATGCTAACGTTGGTCTAAAATTTTAGGGTTGGATGAAGGATAAGGAACCAATGCAAGTTATGAAGGTATGTCAATTCACTTTTTATATTGACCACTCTTTGATAGTATTAAGTATGATGGCACTCTTGTTGACTATTGTGGTCTTATTCCTTAGAAGGTTTTATCAACATGATTGCCATGCAAGCTATTATACATTGTCTTGAAACTTCCCTATTTTTGCAGAGAAGATAGCTTCATGCTAGTGATTAATTTGAAACTGTATTTTAGTGGAAAAATTCATTGTTTTTGGTGGAATAGTTCATAATTTATTCCGATCTTTTTTTTGCAAGTGTACTAGTCACGATGATAAATGTGTGGTTTACTTTAGAGGGTTCTTAGTTCTTTCTAGATACGCTTTTCATCATTTTCTTTGAATACTTCTCTAGTGCTTTACCTTCATATTTTATCCCCTGCACAATTGCTCCTGAGGTCCATGTTGTTATGTTTATTTAATGTTTCTGTGGAAAAATTTTCCTGGGGTTCTGCAAGGTAAATCCAAATGCAAAAAATACCATTTTACATATTGATATTTGTTCAAGACATTCTTGTGTGATACTTTAATTTCATAAATCTAGATTTCTATTTTGTTATCTATATCAATATATAAGAACATGCCCATGGATTGTTCATATTTCTCAAACTGTGGAGTTGTTCCTTTCCTGTTGTATGTTCCTTTATATTGTTATGTTGTGATTCAAATTTCTAGTTGTTCTTTCCAGTTATTCTCCTACGTAGTACATGATTTGTTAGATTATATCAAAATTTATTCTTATTGTATTTTTATTATGTATACTGAACATATTATTTCTAGCAACTTTTGATCTTCCTAGTTTTTCTATTCCTTTGGTGTATCTTTTCACCTTTAGGGGAAATTTATTGTTTGAAGTCTAATTCTTTAAAGGGTGCTAGCTCAATGGAAGAGCACTTGCTTTACAAGCAGGAGGTTGGTGATTCGATTCCATCGTGCCCCGATGTTTATAGGGAATGACGAAAATCATTTTTTAGTGACAGATGCTGTTTTGACCATCACCAATGAGCTTATGGTGACATTTTTTGACCCTCACCAAAATATGAAATGGTGACGATCAATGAACACCACCATATATATGCATCAATGGTGACGACCATTAAAGGTTCGTCACCATAAATATTTTTTTTTCATATGAAATGGTGAGGGTCACTGTTTGTCATTATAGTCATTATTCATGACAAACCTTGATGTCACCAATGCGTTTATGGTGATAGTCAATGAACATCACCATATATATGCACCAATAGCGATGGCCATGAAAGGTCCATCACAAAAAATCGTTGTTGTTCATATGAAATGGTTACGATCACTATCTGTCATTATAATCAATATTCGTGATGGAACTTGAATGTCACCACAACACATACTTTCGACGACGCCACCTTTGGTGACGTTCAGTTTTTTGGTGACGGAGGATATTTTCCATCACCATTGCTCATATGAAATGGTGATGGTCACTATCCGTCACTATAAATAATTATTGGTGACGAACCTTGAATGTCACCACAACACCTATATTTTTTGTGATGCCACCTTTGGTGACGTTCAAGTTTTGGTGACGAAGGCTCTTTTGACCTTCACCAATGAGCTTATGGTGACCATTTTCGCCCCTCACCAATGTCCTTTTTCTTGTATTGAACATAGGTATTACTATCAAACGAGTGAATACGTGGTGCTAACACTCTCTAAGAAGAGATGGTTAGCTACTCTCATGTGTAGAGCTCGCTTGAGAAAGGGAGGATACATCTATCGTGTTTACAAGGTACTTCAGAAAGGAAAAGGAAAGAAGGGGAGCATATGAGGTAGGGAAGGCCAAGAGTCATGGGGGCTAAGGTGGAAAAAATATGGTCAACTTGTCAAGGCCATGAGTATTGCACATAAAAAGTAAGAATGGGGTCTAGAGCTCTCGATGAGAAAGGTAGTGTGAAAAGGGTGCATACTTTAAGATAAACCATTTGGTGCCAAGAACGATGTTTGGTGCCAGCTGTTGTCCAAGTAAATCCCCTCTGCAGACAAAGGCGATCCCTCTAGCCCTAGAGTGGGTATAGCAACTATGGGAACATACTAACATCTACCTTCCTAGATTGTAAAAGAAATTCATAGCAAGGAAGATGCCCTACCTTGTTTTGATGCTATGTTGTCGTCTTCTGTCGAAGCTTTTTGATCTGTCGCTCTCCTCAAGCTCAATTTCCAACAAAACTTGGGACACCCATGTGCAACATGAAGGAGACTTCTAAATCCTTCAAGACCACCAATTTTTCCTCAAAAATTTCAAATATGTTTTTGGGGCTTCAAAGGTCGAGTACTTGGGTCACATAGTATGACAAAAAAATTCCATGCACGTGGACCCAAAGAAATTCATGGCTACATAGGATTAGCCATGACCCAAGAACATGAGGAGCTTTTGTGGTTCCTTCAGACCTATGTGCTACTAAAGGGAGTTTGTGAAGAATCACAATAGAATTTTAACCCCCTTAACAACCCTGCTAAAGACACTTTGTGGTTTCTTAGGACCTATGTGCTACTTAAGGGAGTTTGTGAATAATCACGATAGAATTTTAACCCCCTTAAAAACCCTGCTAAAGACAAGTTCCTTTGTACGAAACGATGCTGTTGAGTAGGAATTTTAAACTAAAGCCCTATGCAATGCAACCGCTTTGGTAGCACCCAAATTCATTGAGACTTTTTTCTTGGAAAGTGATTCATCGGGTATGCATCTGTGACCTACACTAATGCAACTGATAAAAATTTGGGCAAGTCCAACTATTAGTAAGAGATGATGACGATATTTCATGTAGTCGATACTTGGCACCCATATATTATTTGGAGGTGCTTCCAAATCGAGATCATCGCCATAGTTTGAAGTATTTTTTTAACGATAGTTTATCATCCTTGGAGAAACACAAATGGGTTACTAATATGCGTTGGCATGATTATGAGATCATATACACGAAAGACAATGAAGCCTCTGGTTTATTGAAAAAATATGAGGAGAAAGGATCTCTCTTTACCTTAGGGCTTTACAGTACCTGAATATCTCATCAAAGCTTTTCAACAAGCATTGGATATTGACAGGGTGGTTCAATTCATCCAAAGGCTTTGGGAGAATCCCAATCCGCCTAAGGGCTACACAAGGTAGAAAGATGCATTGAAGCATAAAGGGTGCATTCTTTTGATTCAAAGTTACGTTTTAAAAAAATGGTTCTTCGAGGAGTTGTGCTCATCTTCAACCACATGCAATCTGGATTTCATCATACCTATGAATCAACTATGCACTTTTTCTTTATGGCCAGATAGAGGTGGTCAATAAGATCTTGGAAAGCCATATGAGATGCTTTTCTTTAAAAATGCAATGCTAATGAGCATAATTTCCACCCCTCTTATCACGACACTAACAAAATGAAACCATATGCAATTTCCTATGACCAAAAGTTCCTAGATGTGGCTTCATAATTACCAAGAATTCCCTAGCTACACGAAGTTGATTTCACGCTACACACCAAAGAAACCATTCTCCACACACTGCATGAAATTTTAATTATGGCTCAAAATAAAATGAATCGATGAGCTGACGAGTGTGGCTTGAAGAAGGGGAATAGGTGTTTCTTCACCTTCAACCTTATACACAAACATCTCTCCAAGACAAAAGCCACGATAAGCTCACACTGAAACTCTATGGACCCTATTAGATCCTTTAGTGCATTGGACAAGTTACCTACAAATTGGCTCTTCCATCCCACTCCAAGAGATGGCAAGCATTTCACATTTCACTCTTCCTCATCTATGGTGCTCAGTGACAATGGTTGTCCCACCAATGTTGGGCATGGGGGGTGTGGTTTTGGAGGCACGATTTTCATTTTCTTGTAATCGAGGAAAGTATTAACAAATATAGGGATATTTGAGATTTTTTTAAAGCATCTGCAGCTCTTTCAGTCAAATAGAGGGACATACACATGAAATTTTATCTTGGAAGGCACATCTCTATTGGTGGGATGACTTGAGGAAGTAGAGGAACTAACGGCGATGAAGAGTTGTAGAAAAATATGAGCACAAGGATTAAACACCTAAATTCTTCGCTTGTTCATGTCAACTTAGAGTAACAACATGATGGGATATCTTGCTTCATTTTCTTTTACCACGTTATCAGGGCCCCGAGTTGGCACCAAGGCCAAAAGGCCCCCATGATGGGCCATGCTCACATGGTGGCGAATAATTGACTTGGATGTGCAATGAGCATTTCCACATCATAGGAGAGGCAATCAAGTCCACATACGGGCCATGTGCACGAGAATTGGAACGGTGCACACCATGGGCACGCCCGCATGAAGGCAGGGCGTCGGGAGAGACATAACGGGCACGTCACGATGGGCGCACCCACCCAATGACACGACATAGTCAAGGGCGTGTAAGGGAGAGCACCCGCCCATACTTTGCATAGTGACAACCTAACTCGGCGAACTCGTGCCCGCACTCAAGGTGGGGTGCCTGCGTGTCGCAGCGAGCAAGGGAGGGAAGTGCGACTACGATATGATGTAGTGAGTGACGGGCAACGCGCGATGTGGAGTGAATGACACGGCATTGGTGATGAGTGATAGCGTGGATTATATGACAGCAAAGCGCCCAGAAAGAGGCGACCCTGCCCAACGAAGGGGCACCTGCCTACCCATAAGAAGGTTGGTCGACGGGCGCTCCCACCCATGAAGGGGTGCCCGCACAAAAGTGAAATATCAACTCGACTTTGTGAAGGGGCGTTGACACACATAAAAATAAGGGCAAGGGCGGATGTAATGAAGAGAGCTTGACACTTCGAGGGGGAAGCAAGCAAGGTCACACAAGAGAAGTAATATCGCAGAGAAAATTGCAGAAAGGGTGAAGTCTGCGATATCACATAAACGTAAGGGTTGCGATATCACAAATCCGCAGGGTGTGCATCGCAGAATTGGAGAACACATCTAAGGAATGTAGCAGAAGGAGGAGAGCTCACCCAAGCGAGTTGGTTTCTGTGCAGGGGTCGAGGGCTGGTTTTCTGAGTTGTTGCGGCGCATATTCTGGGGTTTCTTTTGGGAAAGGTGCCAATTTTAGGTTGAGCACGCCCTAGTTGCTGACTTGGAATTTTTGGGCAAGTGCGTTGGGTTGGGCCAATGACTTCCACTTGTTGTACTTGGGCAACACATGAGTTTGGGCATGGTTGGACCTTTGCAAACTGTTGTAAAGTATATTTGAGGTAAATAAAAGAAGTTGGGGAATTGTCGGGAGTTCCCCCTCCCATGTATATTGTGGTGTACATTGGTTTCTGACTGTTACGTTAACACACATTGTTATCGCATAATTGTATAAGTGTTGAATGTTAAATAAGTAAAGTGAATTGAAGTTTTATTTCTGTTGTAATACTTGAAAAAGAAGATTGAAATTGGAAAATTGACTAAGTGTTGAAGTAGGAATAGTTCGAGTTAGAGTTGTTGTATAACTACGACGAAATATCTATGGTGTCGCACAATGCCCGTGGTGGTCTTAAGGCATCACAATGTGGGGCTGTGACACACGTGATGCCATTTGTGCATGAAAAGAGATAGGCACACGGGTCACACATCGAATGAAAAAGATACTTCTACCTCAAAATTGTTATTGGTGTATGCATTGGGCAACAGAAGGCTCTGACACTATCAATCGAGAATGAGATGGGAGTCTATGGGCACGTATTAATCCATGGAATTTAATGTGTATATCAACAATTAATTAAGTGCAATTGTAGCAATAAGTAAATGGAATGACACACAAAAACACACACACACACACACACACACATACACACACACAAGCACACAATTATAGAAGAACGTAGGTATTACTATCAAACGAGTGAATACGTGCTGATAACACTCTCTAAGAAGATATGGTTAGCTACTCTCATGTGTAGAGATCGCTTGAGAAAGGGAGGATACATTTGTCGTGTTTACAAGGTACTTCAAAAAGGAAAAGGCAAGAAGGGGAGCATACGAGACAGGGAAGGCAAAGAGTCATGGGGGCTAAGGTGGAAAATTGATGGTCAACTTGTCAAGACCATGAGTATTGCACATACGAAGAAAAAATGGGGTCCAGAGCTCTCGATGAGAAAGGTAGCATGAAAAGGGTGCATACTTTAAGATAAACCATTTGGTGACAAGAACGATGTTTGATGCCAGCAAACGACACTGGAATTGGAAAACCCAAATTTTCACAGAACTGCGCAAACTTGCTAGAATGGTTGAAAAGGTCTGAATGGTGGCATGGATCACATGACCAACATTGGAAGTAGACGTTTGAATGCGAAATTCTATTTTTTTTTATCTTTTGGATATACGAGCGTTGACATATCTTTGCGCTAAGAGGCACTGTCTAGGGAAGTGTGGAAGAGATTATGTAATGTCCTGCCATGTCTTGTTAAAGATTTTGACTTTGTCAAATTACATAAAAATAAAAATAAAAGAATAAAAATTTCAGGAAAAATTAATAATTATAATTATTAATAACAGATTTTGACTTGGTCAAATTACATCAAATAAAAAATGAAATAAAATAAAAAATATTACAATTATAATTAATAATTAAACCAGCGTAGGTCCATCTTAACTCTGGATCTACCAAGCGCCGAGAGGGATCAAATCTCTTGAGGTGCAAACTAGGCTTTTATAATGAAAATAGATGTAATCCCTTTTAGCACTTGGTAGATCTGGAGTTAAGATGGACCTAGACAGGTAATTAAGAATCGTTTTGCTGAAGTTCGTCTTCCATATTAAATTTCATTTTCTAGGGCGGTGGGTAAAAACATTCTCTCTTCAGGTGCTATTTTTTATGTAAGGCTAGTAATGTAGAACTCTCCTACATACATTGCATCAAGATTTGTCTTTGCCTCAGAAGTCCGCAAAACTTATATAATTCCGTTGGTTGCTAGCTTCCTGAGAAACAAAAAAAGAGCCCCATACGACACAACACATCCCAATTTCCCATATAGATGGAATTAATGGGTTATTTGGGCATAGATTTGGATGAATAATCAAATATTGTGCATGTGTTCGTTGCCACCCAATCTAGTGCGTTGTTTCCAAAAGAAATGTATAGATTTTTCATTCTTCTAAACACATTGGGGGGAGTGAACAAGGAAATTTAACCAACAAAACCATTGGGTGGCATATGAAGAGGGCGAATATGGTGAGGCATAAGTTTGATGTTAAAAAACATGTCTATTTAAATTGTAAGTACTAATGGAAAGAATAGAAATGATATTTAAATTGTAAGCACTAATGGAAAGAATAGAAATGATATTTAAATTGTAAACACTAATGGAAAGAATAGAAATGATTTATACCACATGCATGATAGTCTAGACTTGGCACCCATATATTATTTGGAGGTGCTTCCAAATCGAGATCATCGCCATAGTTTGAAGTATTTTTTTAACAAGAGGCCATCATCCTCGAAGAAACACAAATGGGTCACTAAGATGCGTTGGCATGATTATGAGATCATATACACGAAAGGGAA
>JAXQQM020080614.1:0-17721 GCA_034641835.2 Pinus albicaulis
AAAACAGTGGTATAACTCAAATTAGATCTCTTTTGTGCCATGATGATAGTGACTGATGAAGAGAAGTGCTCAACAAGTGCCATACCTGTAGGAGTAAAATGTACTCGTAGAAAAGATAAATTAGCTTCAATAAATTGACTCACAAAGTAAGATCAACACAGCAACCACTGGACTGAAAAGGAAATTTGTACAATTCCTGAGGTGAAGGAGGGAGACTGGCTGTAGGAACTTCATATTGCACAATCTCAGCAACCAGTGTTGCAGCTTGAGGCTTGATACTGCGCAATGCGTAGTTTAGCCTTGGTTGACTGGGGGAGAGACTACGCTTGTGTAATTTTAGTGGCCAAGGGACAAGCTTTAGCCCTGGAACTACACAATGCATATTTTGGTCAGCTTGGTACTACACATTTCTCAGTCTCACAAGCGAAGTCGACCATTTGAGCCTTGGACTTTCCCAATGCCCAATTAGATAAGGCAACTGTTGGCCAAGGGGAGGATAGATCGTCCCGGCAAGAGTATGGAAAACTAGAACATATCAATGATGGTGAAATGTATAGTGGAGATATGACTAAGGATAGATATATTAGTGCAAATCAAGTGCATAATATTAACATGCAAAAGGTAAAACAAGCATGCATATGAGAGTCATCAAAATGGCGATGACTAGTGGTTAAAAAAAAGAAAGCTAATGAAACACTTGGGAAATAGAACGACAGACTAAGCCAACACTTATACAAGCTAACATAATTTAAAACACCAACAAACAGGAAAAGAAACAAGAAAAATAGGAAAAATTACAAAAACCGACAGAAAAAGCTGCAAAAGATGGCAAAAGAAAAACTCACACAGAAAAGCATCGCAAACTCCACGGAAGACTCCTTGATATCCTCGGGAAGGCTAGAGCGCCAATATCAAATGTAAAAATGATATCTAGGGGTTTCCATTATATTGATCTAGGTTGATTAGGTTTTATGATGTGCATCCCAAAAATCAAGGAAAAAGCGACACCAGGCGAAAAGTTCCAAAAATAGTAAGTGCGTCACCTTCGGTAAACTAATTAATGACTCCCTATTTTCTAAGGTTTTTATTTTTTATTTTTTGGGAAACCGGGCATGCACACTTCCAAGAATGATTTTGTAGGTCCCAAGGATTGGGAACCTCCTTGACTCAGTGCATTGCGCAATTTCTGAGCTCAAGGGATGCTCTCTGCAGTTTCTAGGCTCAAGATTGGGCTACCATGCAGAATTTTGTATTTTTCAAGCTAAGGGCTGGATTGCCAAGACTAATTGTGCAGCATATATCGTTAAGGTTTCCCTTTCTTCCTATATTGCTCAATTTCTGGATGGAATAACAACAATTTTGCAAAGTGAAGTCAAGAGATAGCTTGTGTTTGAAAGGAATCAAACTGGTATCAAATAATAAAGCTCAAAATGAAAATATAACTCTTGATGAGAGCATGAATACTTGACACACTATATTTCTTGAGAATGACCAAATGAAGGGTTGGAAATATCTGGAAAGGAAGATTCTTCCTCTCCATTTCCAGATGTAAAACTGGCATTCCATGAGTTATGAGTGTGATCAGAAATAACATCATCAAAAACTACCTCTGTAAGATTCAACAGGAATGGAAGAGTAGTTTTAAATGACACGATAATGAGGGAGTGGTGTGAAAGGAGGAAAATCAACTTAGATTTCATATTCTTGTTCAAAAATAGACTCCCACACATAGTCATGGTAAATGATATCACAAGTTTGTTTTTCAACACTAACTCCAGCCTAAATTTGATCCTGGTGAATGTCAAAAGAACTAGTTGAAATGGGTGAACATAACAACTCACAATCGGGAGGACCAAAAGAACTAACAGATGAAGGGCTAGGAGAAAGATCATCACCAGAAAAATCAAACTCACAGTCCAAACCTGCATTTTAATTATGGATATGTGGGGTTGGAGAAGATGTTGGTAGATAAATGGATGGATTCTCAAGTTATCCAACCTCAACCTATGTAAATGGATTTATGTGATGATGGGAAGATGAAGAGTCACTTGGAATAACAACTTCCATTACCCTAGATTTAGGATCTCCATAACTGAGGTATGTTAGGAGACTTTCGAAAGATTCGTATTCATGCAGATTCATCGAAATATGAACAATAAATTGTAACGTATCTTTCATTAAATTCCAAGTAATATCATCTTCAGAAAATTTATGACATAAATGAATAAAGTGATTGTGAAAATCATTGAGAGATTCATTAGGTGATTTTATTAAATGCGTGATTTTCTGGAAAATAAATTTATAATCACACCTGTCCAATGCGCAGTACAACTCTTTGACAACATGTTTGAAAGATTCAATAGAAGCGGTTGGAAATGTGTAACACCATTCCTTTATGTGTAGCTATAGAAAAAATTTTCTACATTTCCCTTGTTTCTAGTTTTCGAGAAGAGCTGAAATATAGAAAATGCATATATGCAAACAAATTGAGATAGAAGAAAGACGAATTTAAAATGCATGCTCAATAATGAGAGTGGAGATCAATCAATGCTGATATGGCGCCCTGTTGAGGCATCAGTATTGTCTTCATTGCCATCATTCTTCATGTTGTTGGAGCTGGAACTAGGAGCTGTGCACTTCTCCAAGATGCATTTGAGGATTTTAATTGATTCTTCAGCGTGAGCACACCATTTGGAAAATGCATTATATTGATTTTGAAGAGATGTGACCTTGTGGAGAAAGACATTAATATTTGCTTCATGTTTTTCATCTAAAATTTGAACCTCTGTTTGCAGCTTTGCATCGAAGATTTTTTTATGAGCTCTGATTTTTTCTAGCTCAGCGTGAAGATCCGTGTAGTGGAGGCAATATTCACTGCATGCTATGTTGGAGGAAATTGTTGAGCAGAGGGAAGGAGTAGAATCCGCAGAAGGCAGAGAAGTGCGAAGGGTACAAACGCGCAGCTTCAGCAGGAAGTTGAGAAGAGCAGCGATTACAAAGGTGGAAGGCTAAGGAGTGAGAGAGGAGAACGCTGGAATAGCTGAGCACAACAGAGTAACGCAAGTGAGAAGGATCAGAGAATCCAACGACTTAATCAAAGGAGCAATTTAACCTAGAAGAGTAATGCAGATGAGAGAATCCAAAGAATTAATTAGAGGAGCATTGCAAAGGGGGCGAATACCACGCAGACAGAGCACAAGGGGATGCCTGAAGGAGTGGGGAGTAGAAGAATAAATAGAAGTCGTATCTCATAACACTAAACAGCTTTAAATTGAAAATATATTTTAAATTTAAAAACACTTGAAAATATGTGAGAAAAAAGTTCAAGTGATAAACAAACATTTATATATTTCATTTCATTAATGAAAATGAATACAATATATAATATAATGTTAATGTGGTTAATTTTTTAATATAGTATTTAATAAATTATAACAATTATGTATGGTACTTGAGGTTTAATTTTTATTTTTAAAGTGGATAGATTATTTTTCTAATATTTTTTAAAAATGATAAAATTTATTATAAATTTAATTTTCTATTGATAAGAAGGTGGTAGGGATGAATTTTAACAAGAAAATTGATTATCACGAAGTGTAGTGTCCCTTATTAGTGAGATAGCTTTGATGACACTTAGAGATGGTGATTTTGATACAATATTATGTATGAAAGACTTATGTACATGCTTATATGCTATGACCTGGTTTGGGTCACTTGGTTGTTGTGTGCTTATGATAATATCTATGGTTTCGTGCACAAGGATTGATTTTGGTTAAGAGAATATTAGCGATGTTTTCTCTTTTGGTATCCTATTTTGGACATAGGTGTATGACGTGAATGGTGATTTATAATTGAGACACAGATCCATGGACGATCATGGTTATGTGGAACATATGGTTAATTATGATTTATGGATGATACATGATTTGTATGATTATATGTGCATAATCTCGTACTAAGCATGATGTGGCAGGGGACTTGGTCATTGCCAACATGGATGCTCAAGTTATAAATGACTACGGAAGTCATTTCTCCAAAACCAAAATGACTGTGGAAGTCATGCACAATATTTGGTAAAATTTGAATAAGTTAATTATGAAATTCAATTGATTGATTTGATCATTGAGATTGTGATGTGTGCAGGTCTTGGAAGAAGACCTTACCAATGAACCATCAGATGGGTATAAGCTCACAATCAGTACCTTAAGGTGAAACGCGGAGTTTCAAAGCAGAATAGATGAGAAGCCATGGAAATTAGGGTGCGGAGTCCTAAATCCATGAAATATAAAGACATGGAGTCTTGGATATATGATAAAAGGATTAGGACGCGGAGTCCTAAATCCATGAAATATAAAGACGCGGAGTCTTGAATCTATAATGAAATGTTTGGGGCGCGGAGTCCTGAATATTTAAAAAAAAAAAAAGATCAAGGTGTGGAATCTTGGATCTTTAGAGTAGATCAGGGCGCGGAGTCCTCAATCTACTAAGGCACAAAGATGCATACAATAGGGGTGTGGAATCCCTATTATCCGGAAGAAAAATACCACTCATGGGCAACTCGTAGATGAATTTCCTTAATAATCTAATTCCTAATAATTTTGGATTGACTTTCTAAAAATAGAAAGTCATGTCTACCATTTCAAGTATGACTTTCCAAAAATAGTAAATCACCTCCAATCAATGGGTAAACAAGTATACTTCAAGGAAAATCACTTAAATTATGATTAATCAATTGTAATAGTTCAATCTCGACTTAATCCTCAATATTATTAATATTATTAATATTATTATCTTTTATGAGACTATGATATTATTATTAAAAGGAAATTATATCTCCTCAATCACTTCACACCTCTCTCCTTCATGACTCTCATGGCTCTATGTAACTCTCTCTATTTTAAATATTACATTACACTTTCTTTTATGCACTCATCAAGGAATGGCATATTCCTCTTACACTCATTAAATATATGTCATAAAATATTCCTACACTCATTAAATATGTGTCATAAAATATTCCTCTTACACTCACTTTAATGCATATGTTACACTCTCCTTAAATAATGCATGCATACCTCTCCTTAATGGCATAAGTTACACTCCTCTAAAAGGAATACAATGCATGCATATTACTCCTCCTTTATGACAAGAATTTGTTGCTCATCCTATATATGAGTCTCATGTATTCTCATTTGGGGGAGGAGGTAATGCCAAGAGTGGAAGAGACTTGAGGAATATTGTGAGAGGGAAAGATATGGAGAGTATCCAATTACTTCCAAAACAAAAATCTGAATTTCTTACTAATCTACTAAGTATCTATTGAGGTTGAACATGAGTGGTATTTAGAGGAAGTGAAAACTACCTTCTTTAGTTTTTTTTGCATCTCTCTCTCTATTGCTGTATTTTGGGTACTGTTTGTGAGATTTTACAGCTCGGGGGTTCCAGGGGGAGGAGTTTTCCCTGGATATGGTTGGGTGGAAAACCGGATGGTTCAAATGAGTTGGTTAAGGGATCGAAGGTGGATCATATTCTCAATGATTGGAGCTAAATATCTCTTCAGGTATAATTTCCATTGTCCTAAAATTATAGTATAGATTTAGCATAAAATAAAAGGTAGACATTTAAATTGTTGTAAGCATCTAATTTTGGTTTAGGCTTATGTTATCTAAAATATTATTGATTAGTTAAAAATGAAGAGTAGATTAATCTATATGTATGGATGTTTAGATCTCAATATTGGAGTTATTATTGGTGTATTTTATGGTACTAATCTTGGTATTGTAGCATTTGAAAAAGGAAAACCAAATATTATTGAAGGTAATTGCAATAAATTTATTCCAAAGGACTTGGGTAAGTATTTCATGATTTATGGTTTTGTTTCAAATAATTAATAGATGCATGTTTTATAAATGGTTTTAGGATACTTTGCAAAGTGTTTGACAAAATCTGTGAATGAGTAATGTTATCAATTTATTTATGCATGAATAAGGGCTAAACTTGCAGCTTACATCAGAAGTAAGAAAATGGACATGTACCCAAAATATGCTTGGAGGAATTACAGAATCAACCCTTAAAAGAAAATGCAAAAATAATGGCAACTAAAGTATAGTTTGGAAGATCAAATGCTTGAGGTAAGTTGGAGATAAATTTTAGTTATGGCTTATGTTTCATATTCTTCAATGTTTTGTTATTCAAGTTGTTGTAATAGTACTATCAGAATTTTGATAGAAAGCCTTAATGGCTGTAGCATTCAGGGTTTCCATGTGTTTGTTAAATTGTAGCAATTGGTGCAAAAAGCTTGTCACTCATGTCAAATGAATTAGCTTGTGGGTGGTAAAATGTTTCAAGAACTCATATGGTGGATTTAGAAATGTGTGATTTCAATGAGCATATATTAGTAGCATAACTTTGGGTTGTTTTTCCTCATGTAGAGGTGTAGTTGTAAGTTTTCATTCCATATGTTTGACAAAAGTCATAAATGAAACATTTAGGCTATAAATTTTGTTGTTTTAAAGAATCGCATTTTTGAGCGTCCCTGTTGTGATTCAGCTCCACTTCAGGGGGTATCCGTTCTATTAGGCAATTTCACCCCAACTTTGATTTCAAAAATCAAATTTTCGGACATAAGTTCCCAAATCTTCTCTGTTTTGTAGATTTGTTGTTGCATGTAGAACCGCCTGTTGTTTTGTTTTGTTGTTTGGTTCTTTTTATATTGGAACTGCCTGATAATTTATAGTGATGGATCTGATATAGGCTAACTACTTGGAAATGGTTTTTAAAGTATAAATGATTAATAATTTGAAAATTTAAATAATCTTACGGCAACTTGTTTTATGACTGCCAACTATTTGTCATAATTCCTCAATGGTTGTACCTTACAATATTGTGAGCTATGTTTGAAATTTCTAAATACTTATATTCATTGGTATAGCTTCAACAATGAATATGGCTGATAGTCTACTAATATCTTAAGTTCAATTATTGACACTACTTACAAAAAGAAATGAAGTCATGCAACTTTGGATTCATGTTAGCTAATTGTTGTGAAAACACCTTAAAGAGATAATGGTTGTAAGTGTTTGACAAAATGCCTCAATGGCTGTACATTCCATACTTGTAAATTGGTTTTCATAATGTTCAATGGTTGCATCTAATTACGTTTATGAACCATCCATAAAACAAAAGGCTTAAGTTAATTTAAGATTTGCAATCAAGGTATTTCTAGTGTAATAACTCATTGAGTTAAAGGGTCTTGCTGAAAAGTCAAAATTGCAGTAAGTAATTTGTTGCAATATCAGCTCACATATGAATTCCTAATTATGGGATGCCAACTCTATATAATTTAAATTATCCTTTTAAAGAAAATAATTCATAAGCATGTTATTAGTCACTCTTGAACACATTTAATTACAACGGAGTTAACAATTAGCTTATTGTAAATTGTGGTTCATAAAGGTTGACATTTATTCATCCCACTAAACAATTTATATTTTAAAGGTGATTTTAGTCTTGAGAAGCAAGTATTATGGTTGCATTTTTTTTTGGATCTTGATAAACCTTGAACTTGGTAGCTTTGAAGATAAGTTGATAGAATTTAGGGTGTAGTGTAAAGGACACCAATAACTTCTATATAATAATAATAATATAATAAAATAAAGAATAATAATAATAAATAAATAAATAAAAATAAATAAAAAATAAAAAATAAAAAAATATCGCATTTTGAGTTAATATAATATTTCTCTATAATAATTATGGTAGGTAAGGTGGGACCTTATTGTAGTGTCCCTTATTAGTGAGATAGCTTTGATGACACTTAGAGATGGTGATTTTGATATAATATTATGTATGAAAGACTTATGTACATGCTTATATGATATGACCTGGTTTGGGTCACTTGGTTGTTGTGTGCTTATGATAATATCTATGGTTGCGTGCACAAGGATTGATTTTGGTTAAGAGAATATTAGCGATGTTTTCTCTTTTGGTATCCTATTCTGGACATAGGTGTATGACGTGAATGGTGATTTAGAATTGAGACACAGATCCATGGATGATCATGGTTATGTGGAACATATGGTTAATTATTATTTATGGATGATACATGATTTGTATGATTATATGTGCATAATCTCGTACTAAGCATGATGTGGCAGGGGACTTGGTCATTGCCAACAGGGATGCTCAAGTTATAAATGACTGCGGAAGTCATTTCTTCAAAACCAAAATGACTGTGGAAGTCATGCACAATATTTGGTAAAATTTGAATAAATTCATTTGATTGATTTGATCATTGAGATTGTGATGTGTGTAGGTCTTGGAAGAAGACCTTACCAACGAACCATCAGATGGGTATAAGCTCACAATCAGTACCTTAAGGTGAAACGCGGAGTTTCAAAGCAGAATAGATGAGAAGCCATGGAAATTAGGGCGCGGAGTCCTAAATCCATGAAATATAAAGACGTGCAGTCTTGGATATATGATAAAAGGATTAGGACGCGGAGCCCTAAATCCATGAAATATAAAGATGCGGAGTCTTGAATCTATAATGAAATGTTTGGGGCGCGGAGTCCTGAATATTTAAAAAAAAAGATCAAGGTGTGGAATCTTGGATCTTTAGAGTAGATCAGGGCGCGGAGTCCTCAATCTACTAAGGCACAAAGATGCATACAATAGGGGTGCGGAATCCCTATTATCCGGAAGAAAAATACCACTCATGGGCAACTTGTAGATGAATTTCCTTAATAATCTAATTCCTAACAATTTTGGAGTGACTTTCTAAAAATAGAAAGTCATGTCTACCATTTCAAGTATGACTTATTTTCCAAAAATAGTAAATCAGCTCAAATCAATGGGTAAACAAGTATACTTGAAGGAAAATCACTTAACTTATGATTAATCAATTGTAATAGTTCAATCTTGACTTAATCATCAATATCGTTAATATTATTATTATTATTATTATTATTATTTCAATATCACCATCTCTAAGTGTCATCAAAGCTATCTCACTAAGAAGAGGACACGCTACATATATTGAGTTAACACATAAATATGCTTATAAGAAAACATAAAATAGAAAAAATAATAATAATAATAATAATAAAGGCATCAAAAGAAATTAGAGGAAAAATGAAGGAAAATGAAGAAAATAGAGGCATCAAAGAATCAGTTCACATATTTTGGTGAGTTTGAGCTTTCATGAGTTCAGTTTTTGGAGCTCTAGTTCATTCTCTCATACTCTTGTGCACTTGGAGTTTTCTTGGAGCATGATTGGAGCACTCTAGTATTCACTTGGATTGGAGAAAGAATGAAAAGGAAGCAAGAGAGCACAAGAGAATAGTTGGATCAAAAACTACAACTAGATTGTTTTGCAATTGATAGGTTGCATGTGTGGTTTCCTTGTTGATTTTTGGATGCATGGTATATGCATGTGATTCCTTGGTTATGTGTTTCCATTGTCATGGAGATTTTCCTGGATTGACATTGGTTTCATCCTTGCCTTTCCATTTCCTCGATATCCATGGATTTGTGTGTTTCCCACATGTTTTTCTAATTGGTGACCAGGTTCCCTATGGTTTTATGTTGAAACAAACACTTTGAAAGCAATGGAACCACTTGGTTTGAGTTACTACTTCCTGAAACTATTGGTTGGGACAAGCACTTTAGAGCCCTTGGTGGGTTGAGTTACTAGTTCTCAGAGTCGTGGTTGGAAAAAACACTCTACATCCCTGGAAGGTTTTGGGTTGAGTTACTAGTTCCTAAATCCCTGGACATCTTGGGTAGAGGTTGATCTCGTTGATGTTAGTGATTTTTGTACCATAAAGGTGGAATCACTGTGGTTGAGGGTTGAGGTGGTTTTTTCTCTGGAAGCCCTGGTTGGTTTTGTCTTGGTTTATTCCAAGAGATACCACATTCATGCTTGGAATATGGCATAGAGGTGATTGTCTAAAAGAGAGATTTGGTTCAACCCAATATATGGCTGACTGTTACATGGAAGTCCCTAACTTGCTTTAAATTTTCATATGTTAATAAGATTTATTTTCTTATAGTGATTTATGATAACTTGTATCGGTTATCATGCTGACATTATGGCTGATTTTCCATGGTTTCTTTGTTGGTTATTTATTGGTTATATGATGTATTCTATCTACAACTCTTTTCATTTTTTGATAAGTTATTGAATGGTTAATGTATGAATTGACTAACAAGTTGTAGTTAGCTAGAGAAGGCTTAGGGCCAAGTTTTTGGTGATTCTTAGGTGAAGACTATCAATTTATAATTATATCTGCATTCATGACCTATAACTTACATGTTTTCCATATTTTTGGAATGCACACCCTCCCTTTGCATCTACCCACTTTCTCCTGCTTATTTGAGGTAAACGTGAGGTGAGGGGCATTTATGAACAAAATCAAACTCCTAAGTGACTGTAAGGAAATGGAGTCGACAAAAAACCTTATTGAATTACTTCATGTGCCACAAGATCCTCCAGGGGTAACCCAACCCCTCTAGGTGTCCATCCCTTAAGCCAACATGAACTTTCCTTGATTTTTACCTCTATTTTCTCCCTTTCAAAGGCCTCAATGCAACTGGAACCTCCTAGTCGCATGCATAAGCATGCATCAATGCGACTGTGGACTAAATTTAACAGTGTTGTGCCAATGACTGTGGATTTTAAGGTTAGATTCTAGGGCTGGGGCTAGACCTCTTGTTTGCTCTCAATCTAGTCTCCTAACTTGAGCTCATTTAATTGTCAACCAGGGTTGGTAAACTGTTGAAGTGAAGTGTATTGTATGTACCTAGGTGTTTGTTTCTTAATGCGTTGTGTGTAGTGTTTTGTGATGTTTTTGGTCTTTTGTGATGATTTATGATGTTTTTGGTCTTTTGGTGGTTTTATGTTCACAAGAAAGATGACTAGAAAGCTAATGGAAAGAAGCTAATGATTAGAAACAGAGTGAGACCTAATTGGTTGATGACAAATGACTGATACAAATGCAATACTTAAAACAGAATCAAATCTAAACTATGACCAATCAGAAACAAAGCTTGATAATGAATTTTAAGCAAATGATTCAAAACACAAACTAAACTTGTCAAATTCTTTCATCAAAGGCATTTGAGAGAGAGCTTGAGACATGGTCAACTAAGTATGCAAATCTTCCTAACTAAACAGTTTAAACAACTAACTTATAATGATGCAACATTTTATCCTTGATTAGAGATTTGTTGAAGCATATTTGGAACAAAACATTTATACCATCATAAGATCTTCTACTCTAAAGCTAATTCCTAACTCTATTATGCAATTTAATTGAATGTCACAAAACCTTACTCAAGAGTTATTGATTTCTTTTCAAAGTAGTCTTTTGAGGGAGGGCTCTGTTTATGAAATGATAAGGAAATTGTAGAGGTACTTCAGGCCTTAAAATGATGTTGTCTTCTGTTCATATGGTGATGAATCAATTATGGATTTTAGAACAAGAGGAGGTTTGTGAATAATGAAGGTTGTTTTGTTAAATTTAACAACTGAAGTAATATAGTATGTAGTGAATGACAACTGAATATGGAGTGCAAATGCAATGAGTTGAACTACAACTAAACCAAAAATGTCACTAACCTAAAACAGTGTTAAACTACAAGTCATTATCAAACTTAAAGCAAAACAACTGAACATGAGTTAAGTGCAATTAAACTCCGGAGCATCCTAACTAAGCTATCATGCATTATTCTATGGAATTATACAGTCTGTTTGTCCATCATGATTGGTATTTTGGAAGAGTTCCTTCTTGTGGAAGATTTTTTAGAACAATCCTGACTGTGTAATTGAGTGCAAATGCAAATGTAAAGACTGAAAGCAATGAAAAACTAAGATATCATAGCCATCTCCTACCCATCATTATGATATTTTTGACAAGCGTTTAAGAGCAAGAACTACTATGGTACTTAGTGAAAACACACAACTAAAACGTTCAAGATCACAATCATGCTTAAGATAGTATAAAGATTTCTTGAAAGAGTTTCTTCTTGTGGAAGAGTGCTGCGCATAAGTATAACTGTGATGGTGAATAAAAGAGACTACAATTAAACCCTACAAGACTATAGCCATTTCCCATTCATCATTATAATCTTTTGGAAGAGCTTCTTCTTTTGGAAGAGTTAGAATGAGTATAACTATAGTAGCTAATGAAAACAACTACTAATTCAAATTCAAAAATGTAAAGGCAGCTAGAATACTTATCTAAATTACGCAAATAAATCCGTGCAAGAGGCAGGGGCCCTCTACCACCTGACGGAATCTAACTCCAAATCAAATCAACGCTTTCAAAACAACACTGTCTGCTTCATTAAAAGTGAAATAGCTTGAACAGAGCACTCTGCGTCTTCAGAAATGTAGCACAGGATCTAAGCAAAATCTAGAACAAAATCTAGCATAAAATCTAGCCTAGCTCTCGGTTTCCCAAGTGTTTATATAACAAATGTAAATAACAAGACTTGCAACAATTTCAAGAACATTGTCTTTCCTTATCGGAATCACATTAGGACTCTTGAAGTGGCTGCGTAACAAGGAAATGGACATCTGGACTAAGACAGTCCTATTAGAAGTCTGTCTTCTTAAATGTGTTCCCACGTACCAAAACCATACACAAAATTCGTTTCTTCCTTCATGGTGAGCAACGAACCATGTAGGCATGACGTGGAATATGCCCATATGCGGTTTTTCTTGAGAGGCCACCTGGAACATACCCAAACGTGAAGACAGCTGCAGAATCGCCGGTTAGCTACGGAATGTCTGCATTCTGCAGCTAGTTCTGGTCAAAATGCTTTACAATGGAAAAAATCACAAAACTTAGCAAGTCAGTCATGTAAATCATTCTAGAAGTAATTTTAACTATATTCATTGATCAATTGGGTCTAGGATAGCAATGGACAAAGGAAAATGAGGTAAAGTGGAATGAAATAAAGCACAATTTTGAGGCTCAACATACCCCCACTGCTATCTCTTTTCATGTCCTCATGCAAATTATCTTATGAACTCAGAGGCTTCTGTAAGAACATCTAACCTCTCCTTCTCCTTTGTCTGGAAGCTAAAGATCTTCTGGGTTTTCTGATAACAAGTTTGAACCTTAGGTTGGTAAGTGCCCTAATTAGCTTTTTGTTCCTCTTCTTCAACTTGTCATTGGTCTTTTCCACTTTGTCTATATGTAGGGATAAGGTTGAGTTCATATCAGTTTTGAGCTTGACTTGATCCTTGAGAATTTCATTCTCATTTTTTATGTGTCTATTAAGTATTTCCAACTCATACCTATCCCTTCTTAATACATCTATTTCAGACAGTGGAGGACTAGGGGTTCTCTCCTTGCTTTCTGAAGCTCTCCTTTCCAAAGTTTCCACATAATCATAAATTTCTTGTTGAGCAGGGTCAATTTCAGGGGTTCCTTCATTAAAATCCTCTTCAACATCTTCTTCAATGGATGTTTCCTCATCTTCTATATTAATCACCCCTGTTTGTTTGATTTGAGTTTTCCTTAGTTTCCCCTTTAGTCTGTGGCTTCTTCTAGGCTGAGAAGATCCCTCTCCTTTCTCCATGGCAGATTTCCTGATTACCTTTTCTTCCTTAAGCTGTCTCTTGATTTGAGTCAACTTCTCTGAAATGATTTCCTCACTACTTTCTTGGACTGTTTTGTCAATTTCAACTTTTGAAGCTCTCCATTTTCTACTTCTCCTTGTAGGCTGTGGTTCCGGTGAGGGTTCTTTTGGCTCTTCAAAATGATTTCTTATCAAGAAATTGTCCCATGTATCATTTGTTTTGGTTAAATGATGTTCAATCAAAATTTTAACCAAACCATGATGATATAAAGTTGTCTCTAAAAATTGAACCCTTCTTTGAACACAGGAAGCCATCTTTTTCAAGCTTTGAAGCAAGAAATAGGGCAGGTTTAAGTCTTCCCCTAGAAAATGCATTATCAGTCTAATGTGGTAGACATAAAATGTACCATATCTACCCTCACATATAATAAATTTTTGCAGAAGAAGTAGTATGTTTCTCCATTTATTTTTCAATGCAGAACTTGGAATTCCTTTCTTAAATATAGTGACATCCATACCTGGTGATTTTAGAATTTGCTTCCAGGATTCATTGTGGAATTCTCTGTTTTTGAACCATCTCTCTCCATTTCTAAGCAACCCTGTAGCTTCTGCAATGAAAACTTCAGTGACAGTAAATTTGACATCTCCCACTTCAACTTCAGTTCCTTGAAATGAGCTTGCAAATGTTTTAGTGACTTCTTTGTGGAAGACATTAAATTTCTCCAAAAATTGAAGCCATCCTATCTGTTGTAACATTTCTTTGCATTGAGGGTAGCCTTCTAAATATTTTGAACCCACTGGTTCAGTTCTTACAATGAAACCCATAATTTCTTTTTCAATGTTCAGATTAACACTCTTCTACCCACAGAAACAATAACTTTCACCTTCGAATTGAAATGGCTTCAAGTTCTTAATGACAATGGCTTCAAACTTCGGAATGACATACCTCTAATTGACAGTGACAACAGCTTCAAAATTCGAGCTGATATACCTCTGGTTGACAATGAAAACAGCTTCAAAACTTCGGACTGATATGCCTCTGTTGACAGTGACAACAGCTTCAAACTTCGAGCTGATATGCCTCTAGTTGACAATGGAACTTTGGACTGATATGCCTCTGTTTGACAGTGACAAATGGCTTCAAATTTCCCACACTACTATACCTCTGTCTCTCGGTGGAAAATAGCTTCAAATTCCCATACTGCTATATCTCTGTCTCTTGGTAACAAATGGCTTCAAATTCTTCTCTGCTATACCTCTGTGTTTATAGTGATAATGCTCAATCTCTGCCCACAGTGATACTTTGTCTGCCCACGGAATCAAATGGCTTCAAATTCTCACGCTGCTATACCTCTGAATTTACCCTTTTTCTCTGCTCTGCGTTTACAATGATAATGCTCAATGCTATTCAAACTGATATCCTTTGGCTCTGCTCTCGGTGATAAGAATATCTCTGTCTACGGAATGAAATGCCGGCTACAGAATGGAGTGATGGTAGTGGTCACGGAATGAAGTAGTGGAGTGAGGTGGAGGGAATGAATTAATGATTGAAGAGACGGCGGAGATTTTTACAACGGCAAAGAGAATCATCATTGAATGATTTGGTTAAGAGACGTGAAGAATTCAAATACCTCGACCATTTTAACCGCTTAAATGATGTCGAATATGGAATTTGAAATGAGAGATTTTAATCCAAAGTCTGTGGAGGGTTTATTGGTCTTGATCAATAAAAATAATTAAAACAACCTTTTCGAACAATTCATAACTAGAACTATGCTAAACTTTATGAAATGCCATTATAATCTAAACTTGTTACCTCTGCTTTTCATTTGATTTTTGTAGTCTTTGTCTTCTTTGTTCACCTTTGGAAGAGTCTTCATAATTCTTCTTTGATGCTTTTTATTCATGGATACACTGGATCATTTTTTTGCATTTATGGATACACTGGATCATTTTGTTGCAATTCTAATGTCTGCTGATTGATGCCTTCAAAATTTGTAGCTGCGGAATGTCTGGCTAGCTGCGGAAAGGCTGATCAGCTGCAGAATGTCTGTTAAGCTGCAGAATGTATCTGTAGAGCATTTTGATCATGGAATGGAGTGGTTTGGGAATATAGGTGAAATGTTATATGGTATGAATGAAGATGGATGATGTGTTATGATATGTATGAAGTGGATGATGAAATGGAATGGATTCAGTTTATGAAATGGAGTGAAAGAACATAAGAACTACCCTGCAATCCATGACATATTTTATTTATTTACAGCAAGACATCAGACTTTAAATCTTGACATGAAAATGAGATGGATGGAGTATGGAATGAGATGAATGAAACATGGAATGAAGTAGAATATGAATGAATGAATGAAATGGAGTATGGATGGATAAATGAATGGAGTGAAATGAAAATGAGATGGATCATAAGCACTATGGATCTGAACTTATGATTTTGTAACAGTTGCTTGCAAAAACAAAATGGAAAAGTTAGAGTGTCAGAGAGACTCTGATTTTCACCCTATCTTTTCTGTATAAACATGCCAATCAATGATTGGTTTTCATGTTTATACCTTTATTTATTTTTATTTTTTTCAAAGAGAAATGCTTCAGAAAATTTAATCAAGTTGATGAAGAAGAGAGATTCTTCTTCATTAACTTCACATCACTACTTTCTTGGAACTTCTTGACAAATTCTTCTCTTGAGAGTGGTTTGTGATATAGCTTCAATCTATGACCATTCACAAGAAAAGTGACCTCTTCTTCATCTATAGTTCTGATTTTTACTGCCCCATTATCAAAAATTTCAACAATTTCATATGGCCCAAGCCAATGTGTATGAAATTTACCTTGAAAATCCTTGAATTTTGAATCAAACAAGAGAGCCCAGTCACCTTCTTTGAATTTCTTCTCTTTGATGTACTTGTCATGCCATCTAGCCCTTTGTTGTTGGACTAGACTTGTTTTCTGAACTGCATCTTGTCTGATCTCATCCAATTCATTGATTTTCTCCAGTCTATGCTTTTGTGCCTCCGTTAAATCAAGTCCTAGCTGAACTGCCATTTTGAAAGTTTGAATCTGGAACTCTATGGGAAACAAAACTTGCTTTCCATAAACAAGCTCATAAGGAGTATGGCTTGTTGTGTTTCTCCATGTAGTTCTATAGGCCCACAAGGCTTTAGGAAGCCTATCTACCCAATCTCTTCTATGTAAATGAACAGTCTTTGTTAGGATTCCTTCAATGACCTTATTAGTAGATTCCACTTGACCATTTTCTTGTGCATGATAAGGAGTAGATTTTCTATGTCTGATTTTGTACCTCTCCATCATTTGCTCCACTAGCCTTGATGTAAATTGAGCTCCTTGATCTGTAACAATTTCCCTTGGGACACCAAAACGAGTAAAAATGTCCTCAAAAAGAAAAGTAACTACAGATGATTCATTAGCAACAAGTAATGGTTTAGCTTCTACCCACATAGTAACATAATCAGTGCAAACTAATATATATTTCTTTTGTCTTGATGGAGGACTAATAGGTCCTACAAAATCCAAAGCCCATTTTTCAAAAGGTTCAATATGTACCTGAGGTTGTAATGGCATCTCACTTGAAGGAGAAGGTTTCCCTACCCTTTGGCAACTGTCACACCTTTTGACATAATCTTTAGCATCTTTAAACAAGGATGGCCAATAATATCCTAAATTAAGGATCTTATAGGCTGTCCTCTTATCAGCAAAGTGTCCGCCACAAGGTTCATCATGACATGCTTTGAGAATCTCAAGCATCTCATCTTCACGAACACACCTTCTAATGATCAAATCTGGACCTGTCTTGTACAACTCATTAGCAACCCATGAATATTTTGCACTATCATTAATGATTTTTCTTTTATCCCTTGCATTCATTATTGAAGGAAATTTTCCTGAAACTAAATAATTAGCAATATCAACAAACCATGGAGTTTGAGTAGAAATTGCAAAAAGATATTCATCAGGAAATTGATCTTCAACTAGAGTGTCATCTTTGATATTTTGGAGTCTAGATAGGAAATCAGCTACTGTGTTTTGTTTTCCAGGCCTATCTAGAATAGTAATGTTGAATTCTTGTAAGAGCAATAACCATCTTATAACTCTGCCATT
>JAXQQM020076003.1:0-26199 GCA_034641835.2 Pinus albicaulis
TTGTGTTGAGGTAAATCCCCTCTCGCGGGCGGCGATCCACAGCGGCGGGGTCTAGCAACAATCACGAAATGTTACGACGCAAGTTCCTAGTTACGAATGAAAGGACCAAAGATGGAGGCCTACCTGGAATCCAATGCTACGATCCGAAGAAGAGAGCGTTCCCGTTCCTCAGCCTCGGCAGATCACGATCCTCCACGATCTCCGTGGATGGACACTTGCACATGCAAGAGACAAACAGATACAAGCATAAAATCCACCATACGGAACTAAATATCAGTCAGAAAGGATACTACTCATATTAACATAATCGAAAACAGAGTGGAACCATAATCGTAATCATTCATTAAATAACAATCGAAAGAGATTACAACCAATGTTCTGACGTCGTGGTCTCCTTCGGATGGGTCTCCAATCGTTCACGTCTCGCAAAGCTCGCCAGGGAAAGGGCAAACCTCTCCAGAGTCTCTCGACGATAGTCTCCTTACTTGAGTCGGCCTTAAGGGAAGAAAGAGGGCTCTTACAGCACAAAGGCTCTTGGGAATTTGGAGATTCAAAGCTTAGGCACTTCAAGACTAGCTTGCCATGGAATTGAGTAGGCTTTTATAAATGGGGAAGGAGGGAGTGGGGATCCCTATTATTGTGGGATTGGCCCTATCAGCAAGGAAGGTTTCATGGGAGGTGGCAAACCACTTCCCTTCCATAGAACTCCCGCAGCCAAACCTCCCAACTCAAGATAGGCAATGGTTTCTGAGTTTGTTGAAACACAACTTCCGCCATCTTTATTTAAAAAACACTCCTTAAATTGGCTGGCGCGACTACTGCTCTGGGACAGAGCGCCAGTTGGCGCGACCTCTTTGTAGGATTTTCCCCATTGGCGCGAGTGATGAACTGTCTGCCCGCGCCAATGCAAAAGGAGATGTTTTCATGATTTTTTGCAAGGAGATGCCTTTAGGGAAATTGAAGCTCATGCTTAGAGGAATGCATTGATGATGATTTCAAGGCATGACAGTGTTCACAGGTCACAAAATGGGTCCTCCATTGTGCGGGACGGGGAATGGTAGGGACGGTGACAAATTACTGTGTAACAGATGCCCCCTAAAGTATGAGGACCGAGAGAGAGAGGGGTGAAATGCTTTACGAGAACATGTTCAACTGAAGGCCCGCCGTCAGAAAACCTGCGCAGAAAGATACAACTGATATCTCAAGTACATGATGTATACATATGGTATGGACGCAGCCATCCGAAAAAGAGTATGCTATAATCCGGATCTAGGGTATGGGCGCAGCCATCCAACTAAGATCAAACAAATAGACTCAGGTATGGTCGCAGCCATCCAATCAGTGAGTCATGTACATAATGATAATAATCCACAATCGCAGCCTGGATTACAACAAACACAATCCAGGGTCTTGCGCTCCATCTCGACCCAAACAAGTACAAGTTCGAGCATGTGAATATGTGAGCTGATGTCGAACATGCAAGAACATCGTCTGATTACCAGCCAATGATGAAAGCTGTTAACAGACGCGAGAGAAACCACCAATAATGACAATGGTCCTCAAGGTACTACATGTACAATCTACGGCGTGCGAATAAATGAGTTGACGTCGAACACCCGCAGAATCACTCGATCGGAGGCCAATGATGTAAACCTCACGTCGAATGCGACGAACCTGCCATTGAGGCATGCAGGCTCCAAGGTACCATGAAGGAGTCTCTAGATCAACTTCCTGGATAATGAGCTGAAGTCGACAAGAAGTGACCTTGATCGAAGGTGGGCCATAATTTTTCCCACATCATCGACACGAGACAGAGGAACATGATGTTTTTGTTATGAATCAAGATCGTATGAGAATCAGAGGAAGGTTGATATTTGGAGAGGCCAACTTCTCTTGAACATATAAATGGCACGGCATTGGACTTGGAAGTATTTGACATCAACGGATCAGAGGTCATGGTGATGAGGCAATGAGCAGATGAGAGGTCAAAAGGGATTATCCAAACCCATGGAGGCAAAGTGAAGAAACGAGATGAGATGTCCCCAACCCGACACGAATGCAGACAAGTGCCATGTTCAAGAGCGACATACTGCCGATGACAACGACGATGGTTCCATTTTTCCCCCACCATTTCTGGCGAGTACCCCAATTATTTTTTATAACAAGCTTGAAGGGGATAGCATATGCTTGTAATATAAGTCCGCCCTTCGGGAAAATCCATCCTAGTGCATTTAACAAGTCCTAGGAAGGAGGAACTCGGAGAACGTCATTTCGACTGGATCCAATGTCATCAGGTTTTAACGAGTCTGACAAAGGAAGAACTCGGCGTCTTTTCATGTTTAGAGAGTTTGAAAAGACAGCAGAAAAGTAAACTCCACAGGTCCCTTTTCGTAAATAGTTCCTCAAATCCGAAAAGGTAGAAAACAATATCCAAGAAAACCTCCTAGTCGCGATAGGCTAGGGTATTCCTTTTTCGTAATCAATCCATCCCAGCCCGAAAAAGGGTTAAACGTATACTGGGTAGATGTCGATTCGTGTCCAATTTAACGAGATCGAAACGACAAGGGCCTCGGAAATCTTTTCATGTTTAGAGAGTCAGAAAAGAGCTGAAAGATGACTCCAAAGTGACTTTTTCGTGTATTTACCGAGTCCGAAAAAGTATAAAATACAACTCGTTTCCATCGTTAAAGTCGCAAAAACCTGCTGCTGCACATACCAAGCGAGCGTAAAACCCATTTTCGACATAACATATCAAAATATTTGGTAAAAATAACTCTTTAAAACTCATTTTATGTCAAAAAGTTATAAATATGCCAAAATGGTAAATATGAAATTACATTTACTATTTACCTTGGTAAAAAGCAGTAGTGGTCCATTTGGAGTGGAAACTTCTGACGGCGATTGCGACAGATCCGGTTGACTATTTTGATTGTCGTCTGCTACAGGTAAGAGGCGCTTCCCTGCTCTACATTTTCATCCATTTTTTAATAGTTTTCCCTTGCATATTAGTCATCTGTGGCAACTTTTGAATTTTTAGGGCCACGCTCATTGGCGCGGGTATCGGGTACGGACCCGCGCCAATGGGCTCTTTTATACAAAGGGCTCACGCCACGTGGCACGACTGTTCATAAAACAGCCGCGCCAGCGGCCGAACCTAAAAATCCGCCTAAAAATTCGATATTTAAACCAAATTGCATGGAATTTGAGGCCTACCAGAGATCTAACTAAGGGTTTATGACCATATGGATGCAGGTAATCAAGCAAAATGGTGATTGAATGGAAGGAACGAGAGCATGGAGAAGAGGATGAACAGGCCCTCCAAAGTGAGGCTTGCATGAATGCCCTCAGAAACTGTGGGCTGAAGAAGTTCTTCCTTACGCCCTGTCTACGAGCTCAGCCCGAGCTCCTCCAGTATTTGATCAGTATCTGGGATGAACATGAACAAGTGTTCAGGTTACGAGATCAGGTATTAGAGCTGGAGGTTTCTGATGTTTATTTTATCACCAGATTGTCCCGCAGAGGTCCGATCCCTGTGTTGACTGGAAGCAAACCATCTGGGGAGAAGATGGAAGAAGTGATGGCACGAGTGTGCCGAGGAGCACAAATGGGATCGGGAAGCAAGAAGGTGGATATCCACACTATCCCTGATCTGGCATTGAGAGTTGTCCTACATACCATCACGCGGGCTGCAGGGTCGCAGGCACCGCACGAGGCCACAAAGGCCCAACTCCTGCTGGCCTCAGAATGCATGAGTCCCCTACTGTTTGACTGGGCAACAACAGTAACAATAAACATGAAAAGGCAGCTCACAAAATGCAAACAAGCTAAACTGAAACAATTTGGCTATGGTTCCATCCTGGTATCGTTCATTCTGGAACGCTTACCAATCTTCTAGGGCCAAGGGGCCTCAGTAGCAGATCCGATACCACGAGAGCCAAGAATGGCTCGCTGGGCAGCACTAATG
This sequence comes from Pinus albicaulis, assembly GCA_034641835.2. Taxonomy (NCBI): domain Eukaryota; kingdom Viridiplantae; phylum Streptophyta; class Pinopsida; order Pinales; family Pinaceae; genus Pinus; species Pinus albicaulis. The sequence continues at coordinate 3,965 of JAXQQM020076003.1, forward strand.
CCCAGAGCTGGAGGCGGCCAACAGATGTCCTAGAGGCCGGAGTTCTTTAGGTGGTTACGGCGCTAGTTGATTGTAGTGGAGGACTGGCCATATGCAGGAACTGACTTCACCGGAGACCCAGATCTCCCACTGCCAGAAGGAGATGACTGGGACGAGGAGTTGGGTAAGACCTCATGTTTTTGATTTTTTATGTTTTATGTTTTTTTGTTAATACACATTCGTCCTAACACATTTTATATATGTATGCAGATGTGGGACTTGAGAGACCAGTTGGGATGTCTCCAATCTCACGGAGGACTCAACTCGCCCCTGATCCTCAGGGAGAGGGCACCGGAGGAGAGGAGTTGATCCAGAATCTCGAGGGCATTGCCCGAGGGATCCCGGACTATGCTCGGCTGGCGGACGTACCGATGGCATACCAGCGTCATACGGTGGGAGTTCCAAGTCGGATCCACCAAATCCTGAGACGCTTAGTGCGTGCAGTCACATGCTATCATGAGCACCATGCGGATTAGCTCTTAGGATTTATACCACACCTATTTTTTGAGAGACGTATCGTCTCCGGATGTACTTAAGACGATTATGTATATTTTGACTTTATGTGACACACTCTATGTAAAAATTTCGATATCTATATATATATGCATATCTATTTCTGGATGGATCTTTCTTTATATGTGATGATGATTTACAAATTGCGCAAATGTCTGTCTAATACCAAATTTGCTACTGCATCTGTTAATGTATTCAAATGCCTGGGTATATGATGATATGTAATGTAGTCAAAATTCCTTTCCAGTAATCGAACACGCAGATACAGACGTAAGATGGACGGGTTTCTTACCGAATAGTGTCCGTTCAGTTGTAACACCACAAGTTGTGAATCTAGATACACGAGCAATTCACGGATACCAAGGTTTACTGCCTCGGTTAATAATTCTAACACAGCACTATATTCCGCGATGTTGTTCGTGGTACGACCTAGACACACTCCTTGCAGGTTGATCAACTCACCAGCAGGATCATAGATTACCCAGGCTGCTGAAGACAGATTCCTGGTACTGCGGGAGGCACCATCCGTGAAACCAACAAATGGATGAAAAGACATCTGCACAACCAGGAAGACCCGATCAGCAGAAAGATGTTTACAAAGCACACCACACTATACATGCACACAAATGAAAATCACACACCTATGTACACACACCACACCAAGAAATCACTTCAGGCATAGTACTTTTTGAGGTACAACCCATTTCTGGGTTGCGCCAGCGGAACTCCTTCATAATCTATAAGCTCGTAGGCCCCGTTTTTCAAAACGCGTTTTACTATATAAGGCCCATGCCACATAGGCTGGAACTTACCGGCTCCAAGCTTGTCATGTGCTTGATCGTACAGGAGGACGAGGTCTCCTTCAATAAAGGAACGAGGAGAAACAGATTGATCAAAATGAGTTTTGACCCTCTTCTTTTGTGCTTCGATAATTAAAGCAGCCAGACGACAGGTTTCATCTAACCGTTCCAGATACAGAAGACGTTCTTCCTCAGCAGAAGTATTAGGTAGAAGCTCCACAGCTAATTTTAACGAAGGAATCTCGCATTCAACCGGAAGAGTTGCTTCCAGGCCATACACCAATTGAAATGGTGTGAACCCAGTTGCACTCTTTGCAGATGTTCGGTATGCCCAGAGAGCTGAGAACAATTGGAGATGCCAATTGGATTTGTGAATACCAACTGTTCGCTGAAGCATAGTGACCAAAACCTTGTTCACTGCTTCAACCTGACCATTCGCTTGAGGGTAGTATGGTGTTGAGCTGTCGTGACGCAAGCCCAACGTTGAAGTCAGCTCCACCATCATGTAATCTCGGAAATGAGTACCGTGATCAGTGACGATGGCTTGAGGAACCCTGAACCGTGCAATAACGTGGTTGAATATAAATTGAGCAGCCGTTTTACCGTCAGCAGCTAGTGTAGGCATCGCCTCGGCCCACTTGGTGAAGTAGTCGACGGCGACAATTATATACGCATGCCCCCCGGCCGAGCGAGGGTTACACGTCATAAAATCCACGCCCCATTTCGCAAAAGGGCTGATGGTAATAACGGGATGCAATGGTAAAGGCGGCGCGCGCATCTTGCGCTGAAATATCTGGCACGCATGACATTTACGGACTGTAGTGATACAGTCTTTGAATATGGAAGGCCAGAAATAACCTTCTCGCAGAATCTTCTGGGCAGTAGCATACCTGGACATATGTCCACCACAGGTGCCACTGTGGCAGTCATTTAGGACCTTTTCAACCTCTTCCAAGGTTAGGCATCGCCGGAGCACCGAATCTACTCCAATGCGGTATAAGGTATCTCCTACTATACAGTAGGGCTGGGACTGGTGCCGAATCCGACGGCGGGCAGCTTTATCCAACTCAGACCGAAATGTCGAGGTCTGAAGATACACTATTATGTCACCGTACCAAGGGTCACGAGTACTGATGAGGAAAAGCGTTTCGTCCGGTATATGGTCTTCAGAGTGTGAGGGAGCAGAGTCTGTAGGGAGAGAGCATATAAGATCCGCGAAAACCAGTGATTTAGTTGACTTAGCGGTAGTGAACTCTAAGTCAAACTCCTGCAGGATAACTATCCACTTGGAGTACTTGCCCCCCAGTAATTGTCTAGAGAGAATATACGTCATAGGGTTGCAGTCTGAAACCACTGTTATCGTACGCAAAAGGATGTAATGGCGAAAGCGCTGTATAGCGTGTACTGCTGCTAATGCCAACTTCTCGACATGAGCATAACGCGTTTCTGGATCGAGAAGGTTCCGTGATAGGTAATAAACAACATGTTCATCACCGTCATCATCATCCTGCACCAAGACCATGGCTATGGTGCTAAATGCGGCGGCTAGATATAAAGTGAAGTCGCGGTGGTAGTCCGGAGGACGAAGCAACGGAGCATTGACAAGCAACGTCTTCAGCTTCTCAAAGGATTCCTGAGCAATTTCGTCCCAATGAAAAGGAACGTTCTGCTTTAACAAACGAGTGAATCCTTTGGCCACCTCGGCATAATTCGGGATAAAGCGCCGAAGAAAATTCGCTTTCCCTTGCAGACTCTGTAACTGATACAGGGAGGAGGGTGATGGGAGATTTACGATGGCCTCGACCTTTAGAGGGTCAAGGCGAATCCCGTCTTTCGAGACGATAAAGCCTAAAAGACGGCCAGAATCAACGCAGAAGACGCACTTATGAGGATTGAGCCTGATATTGTAGCGTCTACAACGAAGAAATATCTGGCGAAGATGCTCAGGATGGTCCTCTCGCTTACCCGAATGGGCTGGCAAGTCATCCAGATAAGGCTGAACGATATGGCGAATGTCATGAAAAGCGTAGGACATCGCACGCTGAAAAGTGGCTCCAGCGTTCTTCAAGCCGAACGGGAGTTTTTTATACACGAAAGTACCCCACGGACAGATGAATGTGGTCTTGTGTTGATCCTCAGGTGCAATATTGATTTGGTTATATCCTGAGAAACCATCCATTAAGGAATAGATCTCACTCCCGGCACATTCGTCGATGATCTGGTCTATAAACGGAGTGGGATAATTATCCTTTGGACAGGCGCGATTGATGTCGCAATAATCCACACAGACTCTAATCGTACCCTGCTTTTTATCGACAGGGACAATGTTAGACACCCATTCTGTGAGGGGGATGGGATAAATAAAACCCGCGTTCAGAAGTTTTTCAACTTCTGCCTTGATGGCGGCGGCTTTTCGAGGATGCATGGGGCGTAAGCGTTGGCGCACGGGTTTCGCACCTGGATAGGTTGGAATCTCGTGCACTACGATACTGGGATCAATCCCCGGCATTTCCTCGTAAGACCACGCGAAAACATCTCTGAATTCTTTGAAAATCTCAGTATAGACTTGAATCTCATCGGGAGAACAAGTCACACCCATGTGAATATTCTCAACGATCCCCGGTTTGACGGAGATGTTGATTGGAACAGTTTGAGTAATGTTACTCAGGTTACCCTCCGAAAAAACCTCGTGTGTCAAAATGGGCGTTTGAAGAGGAGGGGAAGGAACCTGAGTAGCATAACGCTCCAGAAAATCAGTCATTGCCCCCAAGCTAGGCATAAACGAGGAGCGATGATGTCCATCGCCCCAAGGCAGCTCCTCAAGAGGCATAGTTTCAATGATAGCCTCATCGGAAGGAAAAGTCTCTCTGAGAGGATCAGGTGAATCAGCCTGACCAAGCCAGGGGGATTGAGAGTAGACGTCGAGAGCCATGCTCAAAGGAGCATGCTGAGGAGGCGGAGGATCCGATGCAGCAACAATCTCACAGTAGTTGATCTCTACTGGCGTTAAAGGAATGGATTCTCCAAACTCATATACCTGCTCAAGTGTAGGAATGAGCCAGGGGTCATCGGACTGGACAACATGTTGACTTGAGCGGTATGCGGTGGCGGTGCGGGAAAGATACCCATGAGGACTGGGTCTTTGAAGAGACCAGGTCCTACACTGTCCGGGGGATTCAGAATTTGATCCACGTATGGCACGTTGTTCTCAGAATTAGAGGTGAAAAATGACAACTGATCCACCGTAACAATCTTGCCCTCGTGAGGGAACTTAATGAATCGAAAGACGGTGGATGGCACGCAGAGCATGGCATGGGTCCAGCTGCGGCCAAGAAGTATGTTGTAGTTGAGTTTAGCGTCAACCACTTCCACTTCTACGTTGACAGTTTTTCCCTGTAATGTGATCGCTAGACTCTCGAGAACGCCCAGGGGTTTAGATTCCCGACCATCAAATGCCTCAAGGGCATTGGGAGATGACGACAGGGCCGGAGAGCCGATGGCCTTCCAGCAAGCGGAGGACATAACGCAGGTAGATTCACCCTCATCCATGACGGCCCTATGAATGTTTAGACCGTTAATCCCGACTTGAATAACCAGAGCGATTTGATGTGGAAGTCGGGGAGTGAAATTCTCCAAATCGAAGGTGAGAAGACTCGAGTCGGCGGGATCAATGCCCTCGATTGCAGACAGTAAAGCCTTCCATTGCGAAGGACAACTTTGAAGAACTTCTAGCGTAGACATGGCAGACGGCGCCTGTGCCAAATCCTCAACAATGCTGTAATGTTGAGCGGCACGAGCATTTGGATTATAAGAAGATCTTCGAAGGACACCTTTAGAAGGTGGCTTCACAACGGGTTCAGGAGTAGGCTTCTCGATTTCCAACGGACCGGAGACAGGTGGGGGAGGCGGCCCATCCGCAACTGCCTTCTCGGGTGCCTGCCGCGATTCGTTGTAATCCTTCGACCGCGTAGCGACAGAGATAGGTGCAACACTCTTCACCATGAAAACCTGAGACCCAAACGGTGCAGATGGTGATAGTTGTTCGACCATCTGGGTCTGCTGAGATGGAAATGGCTCTTTTAAAACAGCCGGAGTCCCTTTGGGGCCCTTAAGAATTTGACTAACCTCGGATCGTCATGGACAATCCTTAGTATAATGGTCCCCTTCACAGATGAGGCAAGGGTACTTCGGTTTACGCTGGGAGCCATCCTCAGTACGAGATTTAGATTCTGGTTTCGGGGCATCAGATTTAGATTTGCCTTTGCCCTTCTTCTTCCCCTTGGAGGATTTGTCTGCAGGATTGGCCTGAATGGCATTCACCTCCGCGGTTTTACCAGAATTGGATGAGGCGAGATTAGCAGAAGTATTGTTGGAAGAATTAGCCTTCTGCTTCCCATTCGAAGATTTCTTCGAATTCTGAGAGACAGAACCAATGACACCATCCACCGCAGGGGTGGGCAGAGCCTTAGAGGTTCCAGGTCGTGGAGCATCAGTCAAGATGTCATAAAGCGTGCCGGACTAAGAATAGACAAGATCCAGGTATTGGGCACGCGCGATGGCTTGTTCCTCTGTCACGCACGCTCCCATCGCAATATCCTGAGCGATTTTATTCACAAAGGAGGTGGTGAACCAGTGAGTCAGTATCTGATCAGGTATGTGAAACTTGATCAGTCTACGACGGCGCCACCACTCATGAATGTGATCCGAGATGTGAGTGGCTTTATCCTGCTTCAGGGAAGTCAGGAGGTGCGTCCCGGCTTCATACCGAACCGGTAACTGAAAATGCGTGAGGAAAGCCATGGCTAAAGAATTGAAATCTTGGAAAATGCCACGGGGTAACTCTATGTACCACTTAGCAGAAGCTCCAGTTAAAGTACGCTGGAAGAGGCGCAAACGGATTGAATCGTCGACCCAAGAGTTAGACGAACACCAAAGGTGATACGTCATCACATGCACCTGGGGGTCCTCTCCAGCTTTTCCCTCGAACTTGGGACAATCACCTGGTATCTTGGTGGGAACCGGAGGCCAATACGGATTATGTAAAATCGGATCATTGGTCAACTTTGAAACATCCGGCAGTTCCAAGGTAGCCAGGAACGGCAATGGAGGATTAACTGCCATGCCAGGCCCAGGATGAGGTCCGGTACCCATACTCCATGATGGTTGTGAATATCCTTGCCCCCACGGGTTCTGTCCCACAGGATTCTGACCGTAGGGGGCGTAGGTCGTATAACCAGACTGATTTGGATGCTGGTAACCATAGTGTGGGGCTTGATAACCAGGGTATGGACCCTGATTATGTGTCGGCCCTGTATAAGCAGCATTTGGATTTGGCTGCTGAGTGTAGGTAAAACCGGGTGGAGGAGGATAATACTGAGAGCCTCTGGGGTGGTTATAATTCGGTTGGGATTGACCATGAGGATAATAACCACTCTGAGGATGAGTAGGCTGCTGAAAAGTGGAACCCTGTGGAGCCTGATACGTAGGGCGCAGCTTTTGATTTATCTGCGGCATGGAATGAGTCGGCTGCTGTGCAGGGTTAATGGAATGAGCGGGCTGCCCTGAATGAACAGGTTGACCCGACTGAGAGGGCTGACCTGAGTGAACAGGTTGACCCGGGTGAGAGGGCTGACCTGAATGACCAGGTTGACCCGGATAGACAGGCGGCGCCGGTTGCGCAGGTTGACCTGGCTGTAAGTGAGCCCCAGGTTGTATCGGATGGGCCGGTTGTCCTGGAGGCGGGACACCGGGTTGTACCGGATGAACCGGTTGGCCTGGTGGTGGAACAGGACCAGGTGCTTGCTGGAAAACGGTTTGACCTGAAGCAGAACCATAGGATGGTCCCGGCTAATATGCAACATTAGAGACAACAGGATACTACGGTTGCATCGGTAAAGAAGGCTGGATTTGCCCCCTAGGACCATAGACTGGTCCCGGTTGATACCCCGGCTGAGGCTGAACAGGCTGACCAGAAGGGCTATAATATTGTCCTTGCGAACCGTACGATGGCCCTTGTTGGCCGACAGGGTGGCCTTGAATGGGCTGCCCCTGTGGATCATAAAGATAGCCAGGTTGGCCCGCAGGTTGGCCTTGGAAAGGCTGTCCCTGCGGGTTATGAGCCTGGTTATAAGGTAAAACTTGAGCATAGAGATAAGCCTCAGGAGCGGGTAGACGTAAAATCTCCCCGTGCTCATCATACTGACCTGGGAAAGCATACACGGGAGTACCATCCCGTGCATAGTGCGAAAATTAAGATCGGTAGGGATCTTGGGAGGACGGTCCAACCTCGGCGTTCGGCTGTTGCAAAGACAACCGATACTCCTCCGGAGAGATATTATCCGGTATAGCAGTCGCTAGATAAACATCTTCAGGAGTTGGCCCAGCCCTAGTAGCAGATGCTGAGACAACAGGAGAAGAGGCGGCCACACAGACAGTGGGCCGGATGGGAACAGAAGTGACGGGCGTCTGAGGAGACACCCCGGGTGTAGTAGCAGCTGGCCTCGAAGCAGGAGATGATATTCCCATAGAGGCTGCAGCGGAAATGATCTGACCCAGAGATCTGTATCCCTGTGGTAAAGAAGGACTGGCTGTTGACATGGCAGCCAACTCAGAGTTGTCTCCCTCAAACAATCTTCGTGGGAAGAGCTGATAGTCTTCACCAGATGTTGGGATTTCCTCACCAGAATCACTCATGGTTGATCCTGCCGTTAAATCACGCAAAAGACGGCGAGGACTAGGAGGAAATACAACAGCAACAAAAGGCGAACCCGAGGTAAGAGAAAGGAAATCAGCTCCTAATCTCAATTCAGACACAGGGTCTGAAAAGGGCCAATTGAACTCAACTGGTCCTTCAAAGGGTTGCTCAGCGAGAACCGGTCCCCCGTCAGGAAACTCGGAAACAACAGGCTGTTGTGGTTCGACAGAGGATTGGGAAGCCTCTGAAGAATCATTCGTGTAAGGACTACCATTAGACGAAACCGAAGGTTCTGCCACTGTGGCAAAAGACCAGAGAAAAAGAAGCAAACACACACACGGGCTGAAAATGAGTTAAGGGCACACGATCAAACGGTCAACAAGCAATATCTAAGCGGGCGTGTAATCGTGGGTGATTAATTTTACCACATTGAAAAGTAAGAAACTCTATCGTTTCATATTTTAAGAGTCGAGAAACAATAGAAAGATGACTCTATCTCTTTCAGATTTGATACAAGCGTGAAAGGACAAGCGCTCGACGGTCTTTTCAATTTTAGGCAGTCAGAAAAGACCAAATGACTGCTCAGGTAATACTAGGCACAAAGGGTGTACCAAATATCCGTGAACTGCAATATACACCTTGGTTTCAATAATGAAACAGAAATCGACCAAGGACTTTCCGTACGTGCAGGTAGTCTCCCCGAATGCTGTGTTCGGTGTATCACGGGTATAGGGCGGCAGACTTGGCTTCCTGTGGATAAAGGATTGAAAACCTAGAGGGGTCTCCCTTTATATACGCGACGGTACGGGGAGCACAAGTCCGTACTAGCGCTGTCTAAAGCCAAAAGGCGAGCGACAGCTGCTAGGTTTAAAGACGCCGGAACACGTCTCTAGCCTAGACCACTAAATATGTTTCGTTAGATTTCAATGCTGCCTTAGGTTAATTGAATAAATTTTATGGTTGATCTTCAATTAAGTTTCAGTTTTCAGGCCCTATCGTATGTAATGTCTTAAAAGACTCTTAAATGCAAAGCTACATGCCACAGTCCAACATTTCGTTCGATGAAAACTAGCTACAGAAGAGTTGAGAGTTTTTACACAAACGAAATGATCGGAAGACAAACAATGAGATCTCTAATGCAACTAATGAAATTGAAAACTTTTCATTCAAATCACTAATCACTAGCAAAATCGAAAAGATTACAATTTGCACTAATTAACCAAAAGCAAAAGAGATTTTTTTTTTGTAATTTTCAATGTTTGATAGCTAAATGCACTAAACAAACTGAAAACAAACGGAACAACTTGAGAAACGATATTGAGAGAGAAAAACAAACAAATTTCACTCAATGACACAAGCAATCAGATCCCAAATCGACCAAAGTCTCTCAAAACCAAGAAAAAGACTCAAAGGCTCCAATGGACCGTGTGATCTAGGCCCAAAGCAAGACCAAACGAAATCTGAATGAAGGAATGAGAAATCACCCAAAAATCGCAACAAAACAATGAACAACTACTAAGAGGATGCGGAGGAGCAATCAGAGAGTCAACTAGACAAACGAAACACCAAAACTCCCAAGGAGGGCTCGATACACAAAGCCACTAGATGCCCTAGGGCTCAAAATGTGAAATCGATAGATAAAAGCAAACAACCAAAGGACAGAGGTGAATTCCCAGTCAAACAGGACTCCAACACACTCAGGTAGTCGGAAAATCAAGAAGAAAAACACTGACCAGATCCAGAGAGCTCAAAACTAATAAAACTCAAAAACCCTACAGGAGTGGCGCGACTGTAAGGCTGCAACTGGCGCCAGAAAGCAATTGGCGCGGGCTAAACAAAAGCAACATGCACCAATTGGCACGACTGTTGGGCTAAAAAGCGCGCCAGTCGAGTTTCTCAGCCAAAATTAAAAAAGAACTACTCCAGAAGCAGATCAATGTAAACTAAGCAAACCAAGAAGCAAAAAACAGCAAAAGAACCCAGCCCAGAAGGCTAACCAAGCAAGGAAAATCATAAAACAATCAAACGAGACAATCCAAACGAGATAGTGAAGTCTAGACGATCCCCAGTGGAGTCGCCAAATTGTTGAGGAGGTAAATCCCCTCTGCGGACAGAGGCGATCCCTACTAGCCCAGCAGGGGTCTAGCAACAATCACGAAATGTTACGACGCAGGTTCCTAGTTACGAATGAAAAGACCAAAGATGGAAGCCTACCTGGAATCCAATGCTACGATCTGAAGAAGAGAGCGTTCCCGTTCCTCAGCCTCGGCAGATCACGATCCTCCACGATCTCCGCGGATGGACACCTGCACATGCAAGAAACAAACAGATACAAGCATAAAATCCAGCATACGCAACTAAATATCAGTAAGAAAGGATACTACTCATATTAACATAATCGAAAACAGAGTGGAACCATAATCGTAATCATTCATTAAATAACAATCGAAAGAGATTACAACCAATGTTCTGACGTCGTGGTCTCCTTCGGATGGGTCTCCAGTCGTTCACGTCTCGCAAAGCTCGCCAGGGAAAGGGAAAACCTCTCTAGAGTCTCTCGACGATAGTCTCCTTACTTGAGTCGGCCTTAAGGGAAGAAAGAGGGCTCTTACAACACAAAGGCTCTTGGGAATTTGGAGATTCAAAGCTTAGGCACTTCCAGACTAGCTTGCCATGGAATTGAGCAGGCTTTTATAGATGGGGAAGGAGGGAGTTGGGATCCCTATTATTGTGGGATTGGCCCTATCAACAAGGAAGGTTCCATGGGAGGTGGCAAAACCACTTCCCTTCCATAGAACTCCCATAGCCAAACCTCCCAACTCAAGATAGGCAATGGTTTATGATTTTGTTGAAACACAACTTCCGCCATCTTTATTTAAAAAACACTCCTTAAATTGGCTGGCGCGACTCTTTGCTGCAGGACGGAGAGCGCCGGTTAGCGCGGCCTCTTTGTAGGATTTTCCCCATTGGCGCGAGTGATACGAGCGTGCGCCGCGCCAATGCAAAAGGAATGTTTTCATGATTTTTTGCAAGAGATGTCTTGGCAGGCAATTGAAGCTCATGCTTAGAGGAATGCATTGATGACATTTTCAAGGCATAAGAAAATGTTCTGAAGGTCTAAAATGGGTCCCTCATTGTGCGGGACGGGGAATGGTAGGGACGGTGACAAATTACGTAGTAACAATTGGAAACTTAGAAATTTCTTGGAACACTTCATAATTGGATCAAGAAAAGAAAAGAAGGCAACAAGAAGTAAAGATCAATCAAGGAAGAGCATGATCAAGTGGCTACAACAAGATTCTTTGCATGTATGGTTTCCTTTCTAGTTTTGGCATGCATGGTTATGGATGTGTGTTCTTGGTTCTTATGTTTTCATTGGCCTTGAGTTTTACATGTGAGATATTATTTTTCAGCCTAGCCTTGCCATTTTTGGATAGCCACAGTGTGATGGGGTTCTCATGTTTTGGTTGAGCTGGATTACCGAAAGGATTTAAAACTGAGTGAGGTGGATCTTTGAATGAAAGAACACATGGCCTAGTAATCCCTGAACTGGATTGTGGATTGTAATAAAGCCACTAGCCTAGTAACCCTTGAACCAGATCATGGGTTGCGGTAAAGCCAGGTATTGTGTGCCTCGGTGGGCCTAGGAATCCTCAACCGGTGAATGGTGCGCAGGGAAAATTTTAGGGGCTAATATTCATAGATGGGCTAATTTTCCATGATTTTTCCAAAAAAAAGATTCACCAAATCCCATTTTTTTCTCAAAATGATTCGCCCAAGTTTTATAAAAAATAATTATTTTACCTTAAAAATCGCCAAAAATTTATAGATACTATATAAAATCATTAGAAGTTTGAATATTTTTACTAGAATAACGCCAAGCATTTTATAGTTTTCATATTATGGATTAGTAATATTCTCCAAGGTTTCTAATCTTTAAGATAAATTTCTATCCTTAAAATTTTCCCTAATTGGCGCGATATACAGTAAATCCTAGAGGTGGGTGATCTCCATTGGGCCTAGGAATCCCGGGATGGGATATATGGTAAAACCTAGAGGGAGGCGTCTTGATTAGGGCCTAGTGATCTATTTTGAATTGTAAGAAAGACCAGAGACTAGTGTCTCAGTTATGGCCTAGTGATCCCTAGATCAATTGTTTATCGCGGTAAATCCTAGAGACTAAGGAACAAGAAAATTCCTCAAGGTGTAGGTGGAGAAATTTGGTGGTATCCATGCTTGTTTATGGCCTAGTGATCTGGTGAGGATTACAATAAAGCATGTTTCTATTCATGAGGGTGAGGTATTTTAGCCTCAGGAAGCCCTGGTTGATTGTTTTGGTTTTGAATCCCACATTCATGCTTGGAATATGGAACGAGGGTGATTGGTTGAAGAGAGAATTGGCTCAGCCAATCTATGGTTGTGTGGAAAGTGTTAGTCCAATATTAGGTTGGCTTTTGTATTCATTAATAAGGTCTATTTTCCTTGGCATTTTATGTGCAAACGTATTGGCTTGTATGTGAAATTTATGGTTGTTGTATCCTTATTATTTCTAGTGTTTATATGTTGGTTATGAGTATGCTTTATGATAGTGATGATGTATGAATCGCATCATGTTTCGGTTGATAAATGTATGAAAAATGAATATATGACCTAATAGATGATAATTTAGCTAATGTGATAAGGAATAAATGCTTCTCAGCAATTCTCAGATAAGTATAAGACCCCTATGCTCAGATATGTTATTATGACCTGTAGAATGCATATTTGTGACATGTTTGACGAAATTATTGTCATGGTTGGGCTTGGTTAGGTCCATTCCTTGATTAATTTTTGTGTTAAAGTATTCGTATTGGTTTCATTTATTTTCTTGTAAAGTCTCTTCAAGTTTCGGGCATCGATTTGATGACTAGCCCTGAAAAAGTGGCTTAAATTTTGTAGTCTCTGGAATATAAATGGCTAAAAAAAACTACAATCTCTCCCTTGCAGGAATTTTGGGATCGACTATAGGGTTCCAGTCACATGCATGCCTCGTTATGGAGTTACCGAGGGTTTAAATCATTGAAATTCTAGGTTAACTTAGGGGTTGGGCACCTGGAGTGGTGGATTAGCTCCTTGGGGTCCTATAGCACCTGAGGGAGGTATGTGAAATGTTGGTTTGTCAGTTCCACTTCCTTAACTAACTTAGGGAGCTTAATCATATCATATTAACTCTTCGTCACATGTTTACCTCGGTGTACTAGTTAGCTTGGGTAAATCTGGGAGGAGGGTGTTACAACATCCCTTGTTTTCTCATCTTGATTTTGTTTACCTCTTTTCATTGCTAAGGAGTTGGTGTCACCTTTCTCCTCCTAGAGGTAAAAATATAACATGATAATTTTAGGAAGGTAAATTATTTTGGTAATAAGATTATCATGCTCTCATCTTTCAAATTCTTAGCAAGCTACAACATTAACACATATATTTTTTTTTGTTAAGTATAAGTGTCATATTTCTAACTATTTTCCCCTAGTTTTTTTCATTTAATTTATTTCATGCATGCTTATTGCATAACAATAATCATATCTAGCTTATTTAGCATGAATGGTGGACTCATCCTCTTATGTATTCAACACGTTTTAGTCTAGGACACTTCGAGAAGTGTAATGTCCATTTTTATGGATGATGGTAGCAGAGACCAACTCAGTAACCTAGTCATTATGATAGGCTACAAATTAAAATAAATTATGGATGAATTAATGAAAATGGTGCCTTAGGAAAAATAATAATAATAAGTCACTTTATTAAAAGGACCCATGGCATTTGCGTGACTCATGGTATTTGGATAACCATCTCAATAAAAGGAAAGGAGCAGCACATTCAGGGGATGTGATAGATATTTTTTTGAATTTCTTTTCTTGGGCACTTGGAGCTTTACATGAGGGTTTGTAACCTTGAGTCTAGATATTCTTCGGGGGTGAAACTATCCTCCCTATGGATCATAACTATTTTTGGTGTTGCAAGATACGCCCTAGCTAGTCATTTGGATGGATAAACTAGATTCCTCATTGGTGCTTAACTAAGAGTAATTGTGGATTAAGAGGAGTCATTACGTTTCTCATAAGTGCTTAGTTAAGAAATTGTTGGAGGTGTTAGTGGAAATTTCCAATTTGGGAACAATCCAAATGATGTAGCTCAAAAACGTGGTGAAGAACTAAATATTATACCTGGGCCGAGAAATGGAAGGGTTTCATCATAAAATTTCAAAGATAATTACACACATAGGTTTATGTTCCATTTGATCAAGGAGGCACCATTATATATACAAGGTCTAATTTTTAAGTGAAGTCAATATTCATATCTCTATGGATCAATTTTCAAGGGGGTCGATTTTCATCATCTAGGTCCAATCCTTTATTTGTGGAGTTTTCAGGTTGCCAATTATTTAAGGGATAAATTGCTATTATCTGAGGGTTTATTGAGTGATTTAATTGTGAGTTAAATCCTTTTCATTAAATTTTCAACCTAAGGTTCGTGAACTGATGAGGTATATGTGTACTATATGTACTAGGTGATTATTTATCATAATAGATTAATCTATTGCAAGAAACTTGAAACTAATTACAAAGCAAATAATGAAAGAAAATGAAAAGAAAGTGCACACGTTCTTTCTCAAGAATGCTCTTTCTCAATCACTTTCTCTCTCAAAGATTATCTCTACGAAAACCAACAATTCTGATCTAAGCTATGTAATGAAAGAGCAATTTAATATAGTATTCTATGATATTACTAGTGCAAGATTACTAGTCTCCCAATCCAATCCAAACATAAGGAAATTAAATCAATCTTAACAAAACAACATTAATGAAATAAACATTAAAACATATAATCAAAATAACATAAAAGAAACTAAACCAAACTTGCATAAATGAAATAACATAAATATTTACAACAAAGGAAAGAGGTGTGCAAGCTGCGATTGATGGGGGCCCTCCACTCCTCAGCAAGCACATCGGACGATTATCAAAGCAGTAACATGTATTCCATAAAATGAAGCTGGAGAAAGTTTCAAATATATTACAATAATTAAAACACATTGGATGAAACACCTTGGAATGAAGGATGCACTCCTATTTATACATAAACTTAAGATAACTAATCAATAAATGTAGATCCACAAATATCTCGTAGATCCACAATTATCTCTTGTGGTCACAACCAATTACCTAAAAATATGAGATACAAGTCCTCTCACACATATTTAGGAGACACATATCAAAACATCCATGATTCTTCTCCTTTGAATGTACTTAGTCAATGATCCACCTGTAAATTTAACATTTCTCCCAAACCATGATACATGTGTAAAATATGAAGGAGGTTTTTCTTCCTTTACCAATTATCGACAAAAACCTCTCTCACTTTTGTCAAATTTATCTTCGTTTGTTCATAAACATAATTTGAAGCGAAACTGGCCTTGTGTGCTTCCTCCATGTCATTTTCCTGCAAGTAATCACTACTTTGGCACTCAAGTGGACTTAACAAGTTTACAAACCCTATTCATCTACAAGACCAAGTTTTTCATCTTTCCCTTGTTGTAAATTGTTTTCATTCAGGAGTAGATAGTCTACATCATTAGTACCTTATGTTGATAAATCTTCCAACGCTTCTGCAAAAGTGCTAAACTTTATCCATTTTTCTCACTTGCAAGTTCTGAACTGAGAAGATAATCCTCCTTGGAAATTTTAGGTCTTTCTTGAATAACCATGTCTTGGCATTATATTACATCTAAGCTAGATTCTAGCAAAGGAAAATTAGTGCCTGAAACATCCAAGGATGACCTTGACAAATGTAAAACCCTAATGACCTAATGGGAGTTCTTTTTGACCTGATTTTGAATGAAATTTGACTTAGAGATTTTCAAGTGAAAACAGAGAATTGTTATAGGTTATTATACCCAAAGGGACATGGGAATGAGTTTGCAACAAAAAATATTAGAGGGAGGATGGAATTCATTGACAGGGGACAATTGGGAAATGAGGTCTTAGGTAGGAAAGAAAGATGAAAATGAGAGGTAAAAACCCATAATGAGTCTTTTGAGAGTAACAGGGTGACTTTGATATGGCAAACTAAGGAATAGCGAAAATAGGTTTATGAAGATAATGAAGGCAGTGAGATTTTTGAAAACACATAATGTTTCAATAAATTTTGTTTTCAGAAGGTTGCCATCAATCTATAGTCATCAAAATATAGTGAAAATTATTGATGACTAACAAAATATAAATGTGGTGAGGGATTTTCCAAATTTGCAATTTCAACATTCAGGGAATTACAAGATTAAAGATTAGAAAACAACATACCTTCACCTACGTGAAAAGTGGACAAGCTATGTATATGAAAGAGCATGGTTATTGTTGCTGGACTATGGAGAGTGAAGTGAAAATAATTTGATCTACTTCTTCTTTCTAGTGGTTGTATGAATAGAGGATGAATCTAATATGAAATTTGAATCTTTATTGCTAGGGAAATGCTACTGCTATTGAACTCTAGAGTTGAGTCATAATTTATTAGAACACTTCTATGAGATGCTGAAATTATATAGTCTTCATTCATTCCCACTCAGTGGCAAAGTTATTATCTATGTGAATAGACTTGTCGATGTCGAACATAGAAAGAAATTGTTGGATTATTGGCTATTAATAAATGCCATTAACCAACATGAGACTACTCACCATTGATGTCAATGAGTTAATATGCCAAATTACATCTTACTAGGTACGGATAAATGTGTCGTAGTTGAGTCACCTAGAAGATCCGAAAAACATGGGGCATCTATATATTCTCACTGTTTATTAGTGAGAGAACTTGTCATTAAGGCATGCAAACCACAATGTACTATAAAGATCTCTAGTCTTGATCCCAAATGATGTGTCATAGTTGATGGGTCAAGACATGTTAAAAGGGAGGCCTTAATGAATCCTCCATCATCCAACGCGAGTATAAAATAATGATTTGGAGGACCATAGATGAAATATTTCCATTATGAAGCAAGGTTTATTTGACAAAAAGGAAGAAAAAAATGGGGTGACTCAGCATTGTAAGGGAGTTGAATGACTTTATTTTTTGGTTAAGGGTGGGTGAAAATGAGGCAGGAAAGTATGAATATTTTAAAGGGAAAATGAGTTTTGAAATTTAGGAGTAGGGAGATGGAAAATGAAAAACTATTTCAAGGAAAAACTAAATGCATTTTCACTTGTCAGCAGTGGTGCATTTTAGACTATCTTTCTTTCTATATGCCTGTCTTGTGTGCTTTTTAAAAAACATATTAGAGTAAATGCATAAAAAACATGATCTAATAATTTTATTTATATTTTTGGGAAGTTTCGAGTTCCATTTTCTACAAAATCCAAAAAATGACCTTTTTCATTGTCTCAAATGCAAATTAAAATTATTCCATGGTGTAGATCTTGCCAAGACCTTTCCAACGACGGTTGAATTGTCAAAAGAAGATATGTATGAGAAAGTTATGGTTATTTGAAGTTTTGACAAAAATGTAGTGGTGAGCTAACTGTTCAAGGTGACATGGTGAACAACGGAGCAATGACTGTGTAATGTTGATCAACAATACACTACCAAGTGGACCAATCCAATGTTGTTACATGGTAGCCAAATTGTTGCCTAGTTAAGTATTGTCAAAATTGTAAAATAGTTAACAAATCTTGGCTTTTATTGGATTTGAATTCATGACCTCTTTTTTATAACTTCAAAGGCTTACCAATAAACCAAAATTTGAAATTTTCCAATAAGAGCCATAAAAACGTTAACTAAAGTTAAAAATATTAATCATTCTACAAATTTGACTAACGAGACAACAATTTGACAAATGCCTAGCAAAAAAATTCAAGATTTTGAGAAAATCAAGTGTCTGAGGGCACTTTTCAATCATTTTTATGCTACCAAAATATTTTATTTTTAATTGAACTCATCCTCTTGCCAAAAAGAATGCATCTCACAACCAATTTATTCTATAGAAATTGGGAAAACATTGAAGCTACAACTCATAAATTTTTATTTATTTATTTATTGTTGCAGATTGTTACAAGGTGTGTTACTGCAAAATTCGTGAGTCATTTTCTCACAAAATGTTTGTTGGATTTTACTCAAATTTTGTGGACATGTTCCTATTGTTCTAATGTGTATGCACACCAAAAAACAACACCATCCAATGCACGGATTTTGAGACATAATTGAATTTTTGTAAATTTTAGAAACAATTTTCTCACAAACTACAGATCTGATTGGGCTAAAATTTTGTGGGAAGGTTCCTATGGTCCTAATGTTTCTGCATACCAAAAATCAGATTGATCAAATGCATAGATCTCAAGATACTATAGAAATGGTTGAAGGTGATGATACTCATTTTCTCGAAAATTGTGAAACAGATTGGGCTGAAATTTATAAGGATTGTTCATTAGAATATTATGCAATTTCTGTACAAAATTTACTAGAACCCATTTCCTAGTTTGTGAGATATCTTCAGTTTAATTTATGTTTTATTTTTTTAATTTTTATTTTTTGTAGATAAAACTACAGATTTTTATATAAGTGATACAAATAAAATTAATGAAATTTTAGTTAGCAAATGGAGACAAATCAAATTGAAGATTGAATACAAAAATTAATTTAGGCATTTTTGACATCGTCAACAACTTAAATCATTCCTGAAAACTTTTCAAAACCATTTATTCGATTCCTACTTTCTGATTTTCGAGGTCGCAACAAGGCGCAAGAAAATAACATACTTTGAAATTTAACAATTGTTTTTGCATTTAAAATCTGAAACTTAGAAAGCATAGGAAAAAGATCAGACCTCGAATTTTTAGCTCTTTCTCTTTCATGAATTTCCATTTTTCTCATAAATCCTTCTGCCAATGGTTACTGAATGAAGTGGCATTTACTATACCAAAATGAAATCACAAAACAAAAACAAAATCATGGTTTAATTCCTTTATTCTACCCTACTCTATCTAAAAAAATGAAATTTTTTTGTCAAGTATATGCATATTTCCAATGTAACCATCTACAAATCAAGATCTCTAGTGTGCTCATATCCAATTCTGAAAAATATATCTTTATGTTCTCCAAGATATGAGAGACCAGTTGTACTTTTGGTGAAAATATTTGTTGAAGAATGAAGGAATGTTGTGACCTAGTTGTAGAAATTATACAACATGCATGTATATATTGGATTCACCCAATCTAACAATGTATTGAAGTTAAATTATGAAATTCTTGACAAGTAAGCTGGGGGCTAGAATTGTTCTGGAGCCTCCAAGGAATGCCTTTCCCCTGAAAATTCATCCGCCTTGGAGTCTCTCTGTACTGTGCCTAAAATGTAATTCCTCTGCTGATCCATTTCTCAAAAAAAAAAAAAAAGGCCCATTATTGCCCTTTATACCTTTGCAAAATATCACTTTCCCTTTCTCCCTTTGTCAAACTCCCCTTTAATTCCCCCATTATCCTTCTAAACCCTCTCTAAATCTTGTTTTTGCCCCTGTTTTGGCCTTCCCTACCCTTCATTTCCCTATCGTTCCTCCCCTTGGGCCTAAAAATGCTTTAAAATGTGCAAAAATCATATAATAAGGCCTAAGCCCCTTTGGCCATAGCCCCGCGCCCCTTTCTTCCCATAAGACCTGGCGCCGAAACCCAGAGCTAAACCCCCAGGCGCTTAAATCCTATCAAACCATTCCCGCGCCAGAAAATTATTCAAAAACATTTGGAAACACAAATTTTTGGGTTTTGTACATAGTATTGGGTCGATGGATCTCCGCCATCCGATCGAAAGCCAGATCTAACGGCGCGGAGCGCGCCCGAAATGGTGGACCCCGCCTGCATATGTCATCCGCCCAAACCCGCCGGTATTTCCCGCACTGCCCATCTGCAATTGGCGGTTTTCTCCGAAACCCAGCGATCCCATTCATCCTTTGCCACGCGTCCTCCGGTACTATTCCTGAAAACCATTTTTTCGCGCGTTATTCCACGGACGAAAGCCGGGCAGCGGAATCCACGATCGTCGTTGGATCCTGGAGCCCTCCATCCAATGGCTGTCGTCTTCCAAAGCCGCACGCCTTTTAGCCCGATCCATCGTACCCGCGGCCCCATCTTCCGATATTCCCCGCCGTTGATCTATCAGCGATCAACGGTCCAGATCAGTCCATCCATGGTCGACCATTCCGTTGCCCCGGGACCTCCAACTCATCCGTCCACTTGGCTATCCATATGCCACGTCACCCCACGTGCATGTTCCGTACCTGTCAACCATTTCGTCGCATATAACGTCCTACTCTCGCGTTTTTTAATGTTTTTCATGCATTCTTTGTTCTGCAGCGTCCACCAACCACACCAGAGCTATGTCCCACCCTTTCCCCTGCAATTTTTCCCTCCATTCCGTCCGCATGGCTATTGTTCACGACCACACCTTGTCCTCGTCGCCTTCATCATCCCTGTCTATGGTCTTCCTCGCAGTTCGTTGTTTTGCAAAGTTTCCAAGGGTAAAAGACCGCCATGACCCTACGTGGCAAAGTTGTGCAGACTGTATTAAATCCAAGAGTTGGTACTGGCATAAAATGGTCAAAGAAAGCGGCCAGGAGGGTTTGCATCAAGGAAAAAGGTAGATTTCGAGCACTGAAAACCTTTCAGCACCATTAAAACCCCGAACTACCCTGTCAGAGTAGATGGAGCGGAAAAATGTTCAGCGCAGAGAAAAAGGAAGATTAAAGCACAACCATGAAGATCTCGAGCCCTAAGTCAATGTTTTCAGAGGCAAATCAGCAGATTACGGACCCCGAGGATCAATCAAAGGACCCTGAGCACAGATAAAAGCTCAAAGACAGTCAGACATTTATGAGACAGACCTTCATACAGTTTATTTTACTTTCGGTTCATGACACCTGGAGTACAACATGCCAAAATGTCGAGATCATATCCAAGGAGATCATTCTTTTCCGAGGGAGGTGACAGAGATTAAATATACAGCATGTCAAGCAGAATGGGTTTCGGCCCTGCATTCATGGTTATGTTTAAAGATACATTTAATTTTCACCTACCTTCTCAGTCGATCTTAGGTTTATCCTATGCTATAAAGCACAGGAGGAAACATTGTAATGGTTGTTGATGAGAAATCAGTGGAACGCAAGTATTTTCCTCTTGAGACAAGTTCTCTGTGCATATTGTAAGATAGGCTGAGATATGATGTATTCAGATTGAATGTTCAAGCTATGGGCTATGATGTACCTGATTGGTGTTGTTTTTAATATGACAAGCATGTTTCTTTGGATCCTGATCTAAAGCAGTTGGTGATGTTTTCCTTTCTCTGTATTTGTGATTGACTTGCTCTCATTTCATTATGTTTCTTCAGGCTCGCATCAGAAGTTTGGCATAAGATTTTCCCTTGGTAGGTACCTTATGTTGCTGCTCTCCCAGCCTTTATGTTTTCTGCTTATATGTGTATCTGAATGTTGATTTCAATTGATTTAAATAGTGTAGTGGATGATATTGCCTGCCCTCTGATGTATGAATTGATGAAGTCTATGTTTAGATGTTCTTGGTAGGATTTAGCTGGAAGGTTTGGGAACACTGGGGATTAGTGTTAGCCCTGTCCACTAGGATCTTTGCACGACCAGCTAGTATTTCTAAGTTCCCTGGTAATTACCTTTGATTCTGTCCAAGCAGGCCTGGAGTTAAATGACCTCTGGCCTGATCTATAGACAGAGTTGGAAGGTCCTCCTCCTTTCATTTTCAGTCCTTAATGTTCCATCCCATTTTCTACCCTTTAAGATCCAAATTCTCTAGATGACTAGCCCAATTGAAAGCTTGCATATTGACCACAAGTAAATCCTTTCTTGACTCCATAGCCCAGTGGCTTTGATGTTCTTTGAGTTTCCTCTCTCTACCTAAGCTTATTTCTTGCTCATCCTTGTCTTATATTGGTCCTTCTTTTCCTGATTCCCTCCAACCACATATAAATCAAACCAACAACCTCGAGCCTATAACTAGCCTAAAATCTTATACCGAAAGCCTCAAAGACATATCCTTTGACTTTATAGAGAGATCCCTCTCTGTACCTAGGAGGGCTAGATCCTAAGGTCCCAAAGTGGTTCTATGTTGTCTCATCTTTTGGTCTTCGTCAACCTGGCCAAAATATGGGAACCCCA
>JAXQQM020074842.1:0-120288 GCA_034641835.2 Pinus albicaulis
CAGTGGAAAGAGGCTTGAAGTTCTGCTGTGCTACCTCTTGGGGGTATTGTGGTTGTTTTACAAGGTCTGTAGGTTGTGTTTTCTATCGGTTCCACTTCCTTAAGGTCACATAGAAGGTTGAATCTCATTATAGTAGCATTTCTTCACATGTTCACTCTGATTGGAAAATTAAGGAAAAAGTAATATATGAAGGCCAAATAAAATGAACATAATTTTAAGTTTATGATAAATTCATCATATTTTTTGGAAAGGAGAAAGAAATTTAAATAAAAACTCTATAAGTTATAAATTTTGTATTTTTTATATTTTAAATAAATAAATTTTTATAATTAAAAACAACTTAAAAAACAATATACTTTAAAATATTTAGATCTCTTAGTTATTCACAAGATAATTTCAATAGCAAGGATTGAACTAGTTAGGAGATCATATTTTAGGTAATACCTTCATATTCAAAGAGAAGATGGGTGTTTGTGACCTAAGATATAGTTTTTTTCATTCTTTAAATCATAACCAAAAAAAAAGAAGATGGGTGTTTGTGACCTAAAAATTTGTAAATGATTCAAATTTAATAAATTAAAATATTCTTTGTGATGCACAATTTAAAGGATGAAATTAAATTAGGTTTTCAGACTGTAAATTACCCTGGAAATATCTGTGAATTACATAGTCATTCAGAAGATAATTACATAGTCATTCATCCCCCTAGTTGTTCAACTGCTCCATCTCAATCCATCCATTTTCTTGCGCACCAAGTGTCTGGTTTATTAGCAAGCTTGATCCCTCAGGTACGCATTTATTTATATGCATTGAGATATTAAATTATATACACATTTATTTATTTTCATTAAGATATCGAATTGGACGCTCCGGGAATCCTCGACGGATCCTAGAATTTCCTTAGACTAGGAATTTCGGAATCCAAAGCTCAGGTCACTCAAAGAATTTGATATGTCGAGAAATAATTCTGATATTCCTTGGGCCAACCATCCTGAAAATGACTTTGTAAGATAATTTTCTCCTCAGTCATATCCTATGGCTTCCGCGGGTATAGAGGAATAGCAACTTCCCCTCGGAATTAACAATTTGTTGTACAGATAACCCTAAAAGTTTCCACGTAATAACATCTCAGAAAGTCATTGAGATGGCCGAAGAACCCTAGACATCCCAACCACACACCCGTAGCCTTTCCCTCCAATAGAAATGTCTTACCTATCTCACGTGTCACGGGGAGCTAACCCTGATGCACTAGCAAGATCATATATATATATATATATATATATATATATATATATATAAATCTAGAGGAAACACAATTGGGTATGTGCCTATATATGATTTGGTCGAAGTGGATGGACAAAGAGGGGGTGGGAGATGGGATAAGAAAATAGTGGGGGTGAATCTGTGATGGGCCCAGATTTCAACTGCTACCAAGTTATAACTTCTAAATGTCTATGTAGGTCTCTTCTGCAAGCACAATAGAATAGAATAGAGGGTTTTAAACCTAAAACTTTATTGCATATAAGATTTCATTTTTAAGTCATAGCTAATTTAGTTACCCCAAGGGCTTAGCACTATCATATCATTAAATGTAATTGTGTTGTTATTTCTATTTTTAGAAAAATTTCAGTAGTTG
Source organism: Pinus albicaulis (assembly GCA_034641835.2). NCBI lineage: Eukaryota > Viridiplantae > Streptophyta > Pinopsida > Pinales > Pinaceae > Pinus > Pinus albicaulis. Next base: position 1,637 of record JAXQQM020074842.1, read on the forward strand.
ATCAAATTCATATTTCTAAATATAACTATTGGATTGTTTGTCTAATTGTTTGTCTGGAAATCTTTATGGAGTTAGATAATAGGAATTTTTGGTTAGATTTCTTTTCATATTTTATTTAAGAAAAAATACTTAATATTTTTTAAAAGAAAACTTAACAAATGGCATAAATGATGACCTGTGTAGATGGTCTCTTATAAAAGTACCTCCACCAAAAAGAAAAAATAAATGCAAAGGAAGAGATTAGAACCATAACAATTTTAAGCAAAAAAAAAAGAGATTGGAAACATGAATAGACTTCACAACACTGAATCTAAAACTACACTGAAAAATATACTTGCTTTAATTATTGATCATAATCTTATTAAAAAAATACAATGCAAATTCAACTATTAATGGTAAGCTCTAATTAGCAACTTTCCTCAAATATTTATCATAACCCATTCTAATTCTAACTATATATACTAAATAAAAAATATAATTGAAAAAATAAATTTGAAATAAAAAACATCAAAAATATTCCCTCATAGTGAAATTGAAGTTGAAAGTTAATTGAACACGGCAAACCAAATAAATGGGAAGTTAACAGAATGGAGGCTAGAGCGGAGCTGCAGAACAAGAGCTGTTGAGTTGCAGCATTGCTCAGTTCACCCACCCATGAGAAACATAAAGTTGTGTTAACTGGTTGTGATAAACCCATGTACCTGGAGACAACAATGACCATATATTTATCACCAATTCTGAAACAACAATGAATTACATTTAATAACTCTCATATTAAACAATGAACTGCATCTCACCAAACTTACATGAGTACCTAAACAAACTCTAATCAAGTGTCCCTGTTCTAAATCTTAATCAAGTGTTTTGAACTATACATGACCTCTATTGCTTAAGCAAACTCACAAGGTAATTTATCAAACTCTAATCAAGTGTTTTGAACACTGCATGACCTATAGTTCTTAAGCAAACTCTACCGAAGTCTCTTCCACAATGCATTATAACCTAAACACTATTTAGATAAATTTAAATTTTGAATGAGTAATATATTGTAAACCTATACTCGAAATTTAGATTTTTAATGAGAAATATACTGTAAACCTATACTCGAAACTGGAAATTATGATAGATAGCTTGAAAATAGTGTTTAAACTTTGATAAAAGACGAAAAATTAAGTCTACTTGATCCAAGATCAACAAGCCCTCAAAATTATTAATAAAAGACATTATTTTAAATTATTATAAAGATTGTACCAGAATCAAAAAGAAAACCAAAAATGAATGAGATGGGAGGCATGGATCGGTCATGAGTGTAACGCCTTGATAACTGTGGAGACCGAAGTGGATGCAACCCCATTATTGCTCTCCTCCATTTGGCCGAGAGTGCCATACATATTAGTAGGCAATCGTTTTACAAGTTTGAATTTAGTTTTTTCAGAAATCTAGCTTTAGGGACTATAGTTATGTAAGGAAATAGGTTAGTGGCTTAAAAATCAAAGGCATTTGGTAAGAATGAAAGTCTCTTTCTTATTTCTAGGTGGCAAGTGGAGAGATTGAATAAATAATTAGATAGCAACCAATAATAGCTGTCTCCACTAATAATTTGATCACTAAATTATAATAGATTTTTTTAATGTTTAAAATTTTTTTTATAGAAAACACTAAATCCATTTCCATTTGTGAGTAGCTGAATATAACCAAATACTTTTACTAAATTCATTTCTATTTTTAGTGATATGATAAGTTTTAACACTGTTTAAAAATAATAAAAAATACTAAATCCATTTCCACAGTTTTTTTGGTAAGTAGTTGAGTGTTGGCAAAGGCTTCCACTAAATTCATTTCTATTCTTTTTTTTGAAAAAGTTAAACATAGCATTCATTACTAAATTTAAATTTAACTCATTCCAAATAGCTTCAATCCTCCACGCCTCTCCATGAAATTTGAACCTGTTAAGTGATGTTCACTAAACTCAAGCAAAACCACTAATCCATTTCTACATCAACGAAAAAAAAATCCAAAATGTCACGTCCTACGCCGTTTTTTAAAGCGATTACCAGGCATGCGGGTCGTTGATTTATCCTGGCGACTGTACACGCGAACTAAGTAGTCAAATTATTGTGTTTCTTTGACCGTTGTGACAGTGGGCGTATGTAGTCTTTATGTGCCAAGTGTTTCACAAGGCGACAGTAAATTGCCACCTCCCGATTACTGAAAACCTACCAAGTTTGACAGAAATTACTACAAATGTATGGTGGCACGGAAAGGACTTACGCACGCCGTTCACCAGCTTTTCTGAGGTGTCTACTACTGATTCTTTGGTGACTTTGGTAAAAACTTCAAACTTTTCGAGAGATGCTCGACAACTGCAATTATCAATGTCCGCAATTCTGCAACAACTGCATAAAACGCATCTATAATAATGATGTCTTTCATATGCGGAGTGCATGATAGTAAATTATTATTTGATATGTAGCATGCTCTCCATACAGATCATTGGTTTTTCCCTATCTATACTGCAACTTCATTGGTTTTTCCCTATCTTTGGTTTGATAGGTTGCATGCTTGTAATGAAAATCTTTGGTTTTTCCTTAGAAATAAATGGATGCTAGCTTCTTTCTTTTTTATTTGCAGTTGTTTGCACCATTTCTTTATTGTCAAGTGACTTCTTATTATGAATACCTTCTTTTCTATTTGTTCTTTTAAGCAGTCTATTAAATTTTATTATTAATAAATTATAGATTGAAATAACTTTTGTTATACCAAAGAGACTCATAAAGTATTTTTGAATAAATATAAGTTAATCTTTTTAAGATATGTTAGTATGATGGACTCCAAAATATTCTGAAATAAAGAAGGTCAAGAATATTGATAAATGATGATTTCGTTTTAGTAAAAGAAAAGATATTAATAGGGATAAAAAATAAAACATAAGAGTAATTAGGAATTATGGATATTTTTGATCCTCACTTGAATGTGTTGTAGGTTTAAAGTTTATTGTTAAATTGGATTTCAAGTGAAATGATATTATAATGCTCATTGAAACTATTAAAGATAATCTTTAATGGAGTGTTAGGTGTCACAAAATTTTGAGTTCCCTCACCATAGATTATGGTTCAAGAAATCAGTAGGAAGACAATATTAATCTCAACTAATTAGTTGCAATTATAGTTACATAATCAGTAGTAATTTCCTTAATTGTAGAAATGTGAAGGAAAACTCCATAGATATAAAAAATAGAGGGCTATATATGAATGCATTTTATTGTTTTATGTAGATGAATAAGAAGGAGGAGAACACTCATTGAGATCTTTGATGTTTTTAGGTTCAATGTTTGCATTAATTGTGTTTCTCTTAATGGATTTGTCTCATAAATTTTCTACATTTTGGTATCAAAACCATATTCCATTAATGGCCAATATTTAATTGTTCATGAAGAAAAATTTGAGGGATATACACGAATGTATTTGATTGTTTTATGCAAATGAATAAGAAGAAGGAGAACAAATAATCTCAAGCATATCTTTGATATTTTTGGGTTTAAGGTTTGTATTAATTGTGTTTTTCTAAATATGTTTGCCTCCTCATAAATTTTCTACGTTTTGGTATCTAAGCCATATTCCAATAGTGAGCAACATTTAATTGTGTGTGAAGCTTGTTTAACAAGAGTGCTTGAGATTTTAAACAAAATGCCAATAACAACAATGATTTTAATATTTTTCATCCTTAAAGGCCAACCTTTAAAGGTGGGAATTACAATTTTTGGAGCATTAAAATGAAGACATTGTTTAGTTCACAAGATTTGTCAGATTTGGTGGAAAATGTTTATAAAAAATCACTGGATGCTCAAGCTCTTGTTTGTTGGACCCATGTCTAAAGAGAGTGAAGTGAAAATCGAAAAAATACTCAATAGATCTTCTTTTTTTCATCCAAAAAACAATGCATGATTCCATTTTTCCAAGACTTATTGTAGCAACAAAATCAAACAAGGCATGGGATGTGCTACAACAAGCATATGATGGAACAATTAAGTAAAAATTGTTAAATTAAAATATCTCAGAAGAGAATTTGAAACTCTTTGCATGGAAAATTATGAGCCTATGAAAAAAAATTCACTATTATGGGAATATTGAATCAAATTAGATCTTATGGAGAAGATTTATGAGATTAAAAAAGTGTTGAAAAAAAATTGTGAAGCCTTCCTTTTAAATTGATGGTGTTGTTTCTATTGAAGAGTCGAAATATTTAACTAAATTGTTTGTGAACAAACTTATGAGATATCTTCAATCTCATGAGCAAAGCATGAATAAATATGCTAAAAATATTTTGAGCAAGATTTTCAAGAAAAAGAAAATATTTCTGAAACTAAAGGTGAGGAAGTTGAGATTTTTTCCCATGAGGAAATGGTGAGCATGGGTGGAAGAGGAAGAGAAAAAGCATATAGAGGAGGCATATGTCAAGGATGATTTTTTCCTACAAGTAACAAAGGAAAAATTAACGATAGTAATGATTGGGGTAAGAGATTTGGAAAATCCCAAGCTCAATGTTTTTATTTTAAAATATTTGGCCATTATGAACATAATTGTTTGAAAAAAACAAAAACAACAAGCTAAATTTTTCAAAGAAAAAGAAGGCGTGGGTAATTTATTTTTGGCTTGTGATTCAACTAATAATATTTCTGAGGTGTGGCTTTTGGAAAGTGGTTAAAAAATTTACATGATTGGAAATAGAGATAGCTTTGTTAATATTAATGAATCTACTAAATTTAAAGTTTTGTTAGGAGATGACAAGCCAGTGGAAGCTAAATGTAAATGTACAACTACAGTAAAGATGAAACAAGACAAAACAAGCATATTAATAATATTTTATATGTACTTGGTTTACCACATAATTTGTTAAGTGTGGGGCAACTTATTGTAAAGGGATATATCATTTTTTTTAAATACAATTAATGCATCATCTACCCCAAGGAAATCATAATCACATTATAGCCAAGATTAATATGTTGAAAAATATATTTTTTTCTCATAATATTTCCTTTGAACAAATAGACCACTAAAAGTTGGCTATGGTAGTAATTCTTTGATATGGCACATGATATATGAGCATCTTAATATTAGAGGCATAAAATTATTTAATAACAAAAAAATGGTTAAAGGTTTGCTGTTATTGATTCTATTAATCTAGTAGGATGTATTCTGTAACAACATAAAGACCCATTTCCCATAGGAAAATCTTGGAGAGAAAAACAAAAAGTGGAGCTAGTCCATGCAAATATATGTGGTCCTATGAAAAAATTGTCTCTCAACAAAAATAAGTATTTTATTATTTTTGTTGATGATTTGCTAGAAGAACATGAGTATATTTATTAAAGAAAAATATGATGCATTTGTTATCTTCTAACAATTTAAAGATGTTGTTGAAAATAAAAGTGGTTATGTATTGAATAAACTACGCGCAAATAGAGGGAGAGAATTCACTTCTAATGTGTTTGATTATTATTGAAAAATGAATGCCTTCCAAAGGAAATTGACAACAAGTTATACTCCCCAAAATGGTGTGGTTGAGTGAAAGAATAGGATAACTATTGAGATGGCTTGTGTCATGTTGAAAGCTAATGGTCTTCAAAACACATTTTGGGTTGAAGTTCTAGATAATTTTTTTTTATTTTCTTAATAGATATCTTATAAGAGGTGTACAAAATGTGACTCTATATCAGGCATGGAGTGGAATAAAACCTGGTGTTTCTCATTTGAAAGTATTTGGTTGTATTTCTTATGTTGATGTTCCTATTGAAAAAAGGACAAATATAATATGATAAAACTGTGAAATTCATTTTTGTTGGATATTTTCAAGAGACAAAGGCTATTAAACTGTATAATCTCCAAACTAAAAATGGGTTCCATTCTTTTTTAGTGGAATTGTTCCATAGATTAGCAAAGTAGTTGAGAGGGATAGGGAGATAACACACAAAGAGGAGTTGTGCACTGTATTAACTCATGGGCCATAGGCCATATGTATTTTTACTTGCAACCATTTTCTATTCAAATAAAGAGAGAAGAGTGGCCCCACCTTCTAGTTGGGTTTTCTCTCGAAAAGTTTTCCTCGTATATATCTTGTCTCAATCGTGGTTTGTGAGTTTTTTTTTGCCATTATCTATTTTCAACATAATTATAATTTGCATGCATATCTGATAAAACAATAATTTATAGATCTAAAAATATAAAGAGAAATAAACCCTCAAAGTGTATACTTTTGGACTTTTAAGTATAATTTATCATATCTATAGTGATGAAATATCTAATGGAATGTCCATGTAATTTTACAGATCAACAGGAAAGAGATGAGTCGTCAATTCCATGAGAGACAATGTAGAGCATTGTCCTTGACTAGTATCGACATGAGTGACGACAACCTTCAATGATAACATTATGATTGTTGGATTTAGAACACATGGAAATGATAGAGTAACCACTTCCTAATGTATTGGAGTATCAACTCTTGTAACATTTGGTCATATTGTAGGATTTATCTCAACACATTGTTAATAAAGACCAGAAAATAACTAGTATCCTTCTCAAATGCAAGCTATACTCAATAGATATAATAAATATATAGAATTAGCATACCTAAGCCAAAAATATGAAATATTGGACAATGATGGATGAAATGGATATGGATGTTATAAAAAAATTGGTAAAATGGCAAGAAAAATTAACAAAAATATATCATTTTTCAAACCCAACATCTCCCCCCAACTAAGGCAACTGCATGCCCTCATGGGACCCATTGATCAGTTATAGTAGGAATGTTCGATGTGAAGGTTATTAAGGTTACATGAATCAACATGTTCTTCCTTAGTAAACCTATATCCATTGGAAATTATTAAATCCACCCACAAATTTTCCTCATATTCTTTCCTTAGCTGATAATAGTGTTGATACCTTGTTATAGGAAGCTAAATAAAAGGAAATTGAAATCTAAGACCACACTAACTAGATCCACAGTGTGTGTTATAATTAATGTATCTGGTTACTCTTAAAATAACATGAATGAAACTTAGGTATCAATAAAAATCATTCTCTTCAACTCATTATCGGAAGCCTCCTACATGAGCTTACTTCCTTCCAAGGCTTCCTACTTTTGTCTATCAATACACCTAAACAAAGATCCAAAAATGATTTTAAAATAACCTCCACAATAGCAACTCATTCCATGGAATTGAAAATTTGTTGTAGGTTCTAATTAGCTCGACAATAGGAGTGGGTTCTCCTTGATCCATAAAATTTAACTTTCTTGATTTATATTTATAGTGTTATGGGTTCACTTCCACTTCACCTAATTGTTGACAAACAAGGTGAAGGATATGAGTTTCATGTCTCCAACATACGATGAAAGATAAATTTTCCGTTCCTTATATCAAATAAATTCATCTATATACAATTCACACAAGATTTGTTGATTTACATGATTCTTTGGGAAAAGGTTTCCTAAAATTTCATGATAGTGATAAACTTGTAGGCTTTTTCTTCTTTTATGGTTGCTATCTAAAATAGGACATATTTTTCTTGAATAAATAGAGGTTAGGAAGGGGAAGGACCCTTGCGACTTAATAATTATTGTGCCAAAACATACATTTTACTCTTTTATTCTTGAGAATTTTAGACATTGTCCTTGAGCTTGCTCAGTATTTTTTCATTCTTCCTTAAGCTCATACTGCTTCAACTTTTGGAACATGATATCCTATACCTACTTTTCCTTGAGATGATGGATGATCTTCTCATATTCTATGATATTTATTTCACTTGACTAAATGGTAAGGCCATTTTTTTCCATTTATGAATTTTAGTGGTCAAGATATTAACATTAAGATTAACAACTATCTCATTATTAGGCACTATTGGTTTTTATGTTACAACTTTTTCTTTCATATGTTCTTGTGTGTGAACCTGAGAAGGCCCCTCTATTTCCTTTTCACTGTCTTGATATTCATTCTCCAAAGTTTCAATGGTATATTTCACAATTTGATTAGTTTACCTATTTCTGTGTTGGGTATTACTAGTTCTTGTGTGCCAATAATGTCTCCTGATTCTAAATCTACCATATCGTGGTCATTTTGAGTAGCTTAATTACATCTTTTTATTTACTCAATAGGATTTGTTTGAATCTAAATTGAAAAAAAAGTTTGGCATCAATATATCATCTTGTGTATAAATTTCATGACTAATAATATCACCACAAATCAAACATAGTTGCTTCCTAGACTCCTTAGCTTTTGGTCTCCTAGTTTTTTATTTTAAAGAGGAAACTGATTTACTAAAAAAATTAGTACCCTGAGCAACGACTCCTAGGCCTATGTGATTATCTTCTCCTTGAAGTTTTCCCTTTAAAATATTAAATTGTTCTTTAAGATTAAAATTTTCCTTTAAAATATTTTTTTTTTTTTTAAACAAGGAGTCAATTTGATGGTTACCTAGCATAGAACTGTTAATATTCATTCTAAGCTTCCTTTTTCTAGTAACATTTGTCTTCTTGGGTTCTTTAACGAGTTCTTATTTTAGTTGTCAATGGTTGGAGATTTGGATGATTGAGCTATTGTTGATATTTATGAGGACTATGTCATTCTTCTTGGAATATCAACTATGAATTATTTGAATGTCTTAATTTTGCACTTCATCTATTGTGATTTCTCTTCCATAATATGATAAGGTTCAATTTATTCCCTTAGGGAATGAGCACTAGTAATTTTCTCACTGGTTGCATTAGTATGGGAGTATTTTGTTTATGTACCACCCCTTTACCATATTTTTCCTTTTTACGTTCATCATCTTGACCCATATACTCTTTCTCTAAGTAAATTTATCCATTTGTCCCCTTTCCTTCGTCATCTCTAGAATCCATTTGTTTTTTCATATTTCATTCTTGAAACCTTAACATGGGTTATAAATTCAAGCTAGGCCATGCCTTGTTATTCTAATGCATAGATATCTGAGAGATTAATTAACCTATGGTTCATGACAAATCTTTGAGAATGCTTAGAATGGTAGATGAAATTAGCCATAAGCTTTAAATATTCTTGTAGAAAATAGGGGATTTTTAGTAACTACCTATGGCAGAGGTGAGATAAAAACATGAAATGATAATTGAAAATGATGGTAAACCTCCCTTCACACGCAATATAATTTTACACAAAATAAACGAAATTTTTCCAAGGAGGAGGAAGTGAAGTTCTTTCTACCCCCTTACCTATGCGTTTTACTTTCTTTGCACCTTTGAGGAAGTGTGCTTTAGCTATTGCAATCGATTATTTCCTACTGAAACAAGCCATTCACATTGTGGTAACCCTATAACTCTTGCAATGAATTCCTTTGTGACATCAATATGTACTTCGTGCATGGCGAAGATCATTCCCTCCAAGTTCTTAGCAAATTTGAAGGAAATAGAACTGCCAAATCCTTGTAACCTTTAAAATTACATCGTCCATCTAACTTTCTGAAAAATATAATGTACCTTAGGGTGGATATGCAATGGGTACAACGATTCAGGCCCATGGTAGATTACTGCTACTCCCATCATTGAAAATTTTGGATGTGGAGCCTGATTATCTTCTTGATTCAAAGGTCTTATTCTAGCCGTGTGTGGATCCCAATCCCCAACGAGGGGGGTGTGGGGGGGCTTCCCCCGCCAATATTGTTTCCTATGGGATGCAACGAGGGGCGGTGACTGCATGTTTGGAGCTCTCCCTTGGCACATGCCTTTAAAAATAAAGGAAAAAATTATTTGTAAAATGTTGTAATTTCATACTCTATCTGGGTTGTTCATTAGGAGGATGATGTGACGGTTTAAGTTATGTTAATTTATGGTTTTTTCCCCTAGAAGGAAATCCTCATTTTATATGAGGGAATTTTGTTGTGAATTTGCATGATTATTTTGAGCGAGAAAGAGAGAGAGACTATGTGAGAGCCAAGAGGAAATTACAGTAGATATATTGTAGGTTATATCTCTTCATTTTTTTGGATAATATAAAAGGAAGGACTGGATGTTTCTCCGTGGACGTAGCCCAAATTGGGTGAACCACTTATATCTGTGTCTCTCTTATTTTATGCATTTATGTATTTTTGTTTCCGCAATATTTTATGCATTTCATTGCTCCGTTAATTAATTTCTAACAGAGTAGATGAGAGCTTACTATGGTGTTACTGCTAATACAATGGAATAGTTCATGGGCATGCACTTCTAGTTTGGGAGGAAGTTGAGTTTGAAAAAAAAAAAAAATTAATGGTTTTTAGATTTTATGCCATAAATGTTAATGATGGAAAGGTGATGAAAATCTGAAAAGGATCATGACATGATAGAAAAGTGATGTGACATATTAATACATTTAGAACATGTAATTAATGTAGTATATGGTAAAATGATTTTGCATATGGTGAAATGCTATTCTCCACCCTATGTAAGGTGGAAGTCATCCTCGAATGATGTCACGGGGTAGGGATTTGGGGTGCTAGTCCAAGTGTCACTTCAAATTTCAAATTCATGCAACTAAGTGGGGAGGAAATACTCTTCATTTACTTACTGTGGAGCGATCCCATGCTGGATTTTTATGTGGCTAAAGGTGAATGTGACTGTCAGTTGGAGCATGAGCAGTGATGATAACCTTGATAGTAGAGGGTAGATTAGCACTGTCAGAAAATTTCATGGATGAAGAATAATGGAAAGAGTCTTTGTGGCTTCATTTGAAAGAAAATGGAAAATTTTCAACATACAAATGTTTGCAACAAACATAGATGTATAGAAACCATGGTGTGGCATATTTTTTCAAGCTTGTTAAGGGGGAAACTGAAAGGTTTAGAGGAGTCATGGCAGAGTGAAACTCTTCGAATGTGGAGTTGCATCAATCAAGAACATTCAACTAGTGGACTAGGTTGCAGGAATAATAATGTTTGTAATAGTAACAACAATTTCTCTAAGAATTTTAGCAGTAGCAACAATTGTTGCAGTGACAAAAACTTCTCTAAAAAATTCAGTAGTAGCACAAAATTATTAAAAGTGAGTTGAAACACTATGAATATACCATTAATATATTGAATATGAATTTATTGTTGAAAATAATTTATTGCAACATTATTTATAAAAAAAATGAGTACAATGTAGAAAGAAAATAATTTTCCAATTGCCATCAAGCTAGTTTTCAACTAACACTTGTCTAACTGCATCAAAAAAGAGGTTTTCATGGATCGATTATTATTTTATCATCATCATCATCATCATTATATTTTTAATGTGGTTGATGGTGCAAAGAGATGATCCTCTCCTTGAACAATTTCAAGGTATGAATCTGAAACAATGTGGGAAACTAACGAATCCTTAGAAAGTGGTTTATGGTACAACTAATGATGATAGCCATTGGAAAAAAAGGAATTGTGTGGCCTATATATGGGTATGAGCTCAACAATCCTATTGTAGAAAAATCTATCGACTTCATAAGTACCTATCCACCTAGTATATTAAGGCTTCCCCTTAAAGTCTCTAAATCTTGAATCATATAAATAATGCACAATCACCTTTTTAAAACACCTTCATTTTGATAAATTTGTTATGCAACTAAATGCATTATTTCTAAACAATAGTAGTGTGAAATAGGGAAACAAAGTGAATTTCATCCAAATCATTGAGATAGTCTAAGCGATGCTTTTTTACTATAATTAGATCCAAATTTACTTCTAAATAAATACTTAATGTTTTAATATTGAGCTCAATAAAAAATATGGTGCTTTTACCATACAGAAGTTCATATGGAGAACCATTGTGGTGTTCTTCCATGTATTCTTATGTAATATACCCCAAATTCCCACAAATATTTTTTTTTTGTGTTGTTTTACACTTACTTGTTTTATTATCATCAAGTTCTTGTTCGATTAGTATCATGATTGTGTGTATTATGTCAATTGTCCTTTTTATATGTATGTATCCATCTATGGCATGTTTTCTTACTCTGATTTCATAATGTTACTTCCTATTCAATTTTCCACCTTATGTGAGAAGGATTTGATTCCAAATTTTTTTCTTAAATTTGCTAAGGACCATCCTAATATGTATGTAAAGGTATATGATTTACACAAACAGGTTGGATTCGAGCCTTAAAATTGAAAACCTGAACCAACTATAGTTACTAAGCTAACCACCATGCCCTTCATATGTTAATGATGTTTCCTTGTACACACTTGTACCACATGTATTTGGGTTTCGTTTAGTTATAGGTGTATTTATTCTCATGATCACTATTTTAAAAGTTTTAGGAATAATTTATAGTGTAGGGAACACATTGAACCAACAACTTTCTGTTGGTATGTTGATATGCCTTGCCAATGTGCCATACACTCACCTTCCACTTGGAATTTTATATTTTTTTGACCAAGCACCATGATTTAACTTATTAGTACAAATTAATGTATCCTACCCATGCAGTCATATGTCATGTGAACCTGGGCTACGTTATTTCCTCCTATCATGTTTCACCTTAAACCACACATGTGAAATGCCAGTGCTAGATGGTAGGGATCACTCGAGGTGATCCAATGGTGGAGAGAACTTGTCGATGGTTTGGTTATGGTTACTACCCCTTTCCTTTTGTCATGTGCTCTATTGTTTCTTTCTCTCGAACCCTCTACGACTTCAGGAATGGGTTTCAAACTTATACCCTCTAACTTCTCTATTATTTTTCTTTAAATTATTTTTTACCCTATTCACTGCTTAACACGCTAATTCATTAAGTATTCTAGTGGTTTTCCAGAGGTTTTTCCCATTGGGATATTTTTCAATGATTAAATATGTGATGACTAATAAGTGGTTGAAGCTATTTTGGATTTTTCTTTAAATTTACCAGTGCATGGAGTAAATTTTACTAATTATTAGTGTGTTTGGTCTCCTTCATAGGCTCCATTAGAGAACTTATGAGAAACTTTAACAACCTGACCTTCGATTCAAGGTTTCTCCTTCTAAAATATTTATTATTCATCGATAATATTTGGAAAAATTCTTCCAAAGAGTCTAACCGAATTTGAGTTCTAGTTTGGAAAGCATATGTCCATGTAAGGGTTTCACCTTAGGTAGGTTAAAAGGGATTTATTTGTTTCTTTTGGTTTATGCATTGGTTTTTGTGTCTCATTTTGTATCTACTTTTGCATCTACCTCCATTGCATCCATTGTTTTTCATCCAATTTTATTTCTCATGTTTCACCCATGTTTGCATCCACTTTTACATCCCTTTTTTCATTTTGTTTTGCATCCAAGTTTTCATATTTTTTGTGTATATTGTTACAGACACTTTTTTTTGTGCCATAATTTGTGCCATATCTTGCACCTATTGTTAAAACTAGTATTTGATTCCACTTTTGTATCCACATTTGCATCTTATTTTGTGTCCAAGTTTGCATCGAATATTGTGTATTTTTTTGCATACACTTCTACATTAGGTTTTGTGTCTCATTTTGCATTTAATTTTGCATCCACTTTTGCATCTCATTTTGTGTCCATTGTTGCACCCATGTTTGTTTCCACGTTTACATCCCTTTTTGCGTCTTTTTTTGCATCCAAGTTTGTTTCCTTTTTAATCTATGTTTTTTATATTTAATCTTATTTTTATTTTAAGTTAATATATGTTGTTTTTATTTTTAATGTATATAATATGTGTGACATAAATAAATTTTATATGCAGGTTTATAACTTATCATTTTACTCTACTAAATTATATCTTTCATTTATCATACCTTATATTTTACTTAATTTTACATTGGTATTAATGCGAGTTATGGTCTCTAAGCAAGTTTATCATCCTAATTGCACCTCCAAACCATAGTCGTGACATGTTGTCTTTTTTTCTTTTAATTAATCCTTTGTGTTACTTATCATGGTTGACTTATCACCTTTGTTTGTTCTTAATTGAGTTTTTATTATGTTAAAAGCTTTGTCATTTCAATTTATGTCCCAAAAACTATTATATCACCAATAATTAAATACCTCCTGCGAAATGATATTCCAGGTATATGATATGAATGGCAGTAAGTGCTAAGTTTATGTGGATCATTCACATTCCTCCATGTGTGTTAGATACATGTGAGCTTCATGTAATGACACAATTTTTGGTGTTTACGAGGCATTTTTACATGACCATTTTTTATTTCTCCTCAGGAAATCAATGATCCAGAACATTAGGTTTTTCATTAGGTTTTATTGGGTGTCCTTTCAGATTTTGTTCAGGCATATTCCAATAGTTTCATGTCAACTTTCTTCACTCTGTGGTTCTCTAAAATTCGTTGATACGGTAGTATAATATTAATTTACTACACTCCACATTATTTTCAATGTTTATATATCCAATGCTAAAAGCTAAAGATATACTATATATATCAAATGGTAAATTTCCAAAATTGGGAATTGATCCTCTGCATGGTGTGTCAAAACTGCTAATTATAGAGATAAAGGTGTGTCAAAAGAGTCTTACTTGGATCTCTCCCTCATATAACTATGTCAAACATTAGCCAAATGGGTGTTAAAAGAAAGAAATGGAGCTATAGATCTATTTCCTCCTTCCTATTCCTGAGACCTAGATAGCTACTAGTATACAGAATCATTATTACCTTCTAAAGAGTCAAAGGAGTATTTTGAGTTTCTTATGTCCTATTAATTCAATACCTAGTAAGAGTCTTTATTTGGGAATTATTTATAAGTTCTAAGGTTATGGAGTGAGTCTCTAATTATAAATACCTGCTCTAATGATTTATACACTCTTTGTATTTTTGATATAAAATGTCTAATATATCTGAAGTTTTTAATATAATTAGAAATATTGGATAAATAAATAATGAAACATGAAGCTTCATGGGATGGAAATATAGAGGAGTTGGTTCTAGCTCTAATTCATATCAGGTTACCTCCATTACTTAGATGTGTATTTGGGTGAAAAAAAATTGAATTGGTTTATGTTTAAGGACAAGGCTTCTAAAGAGAGGTTAGAAAACACAAAAGACACTCACCGTAGTCGTTATAAATGGTTAAAAGAAATGATAACAACTTTTGTAATTATATTAAATATGTGATATTTTTTAATAAAATTTGTACTAGAAGAAAATCATTGTTATCTAATTTCTCTCTATTTACTATGTAATATCCCATTTCGGGGATATCTCTAAAACACGGCAAACTCCAACCAGAGATTGACTGGGAGGGAATTTATCGGATATGTCGTCTATAAGGAGAACGAGATCCGGAGGCTATCTGGCCCTTTCCAGACTCTGTCTATAGAGCATCTTGAAGAATCCCACTCAAAAGTGACATACAGCAATAGGAAAATGCATATATGGGCACACCATGAAGAGACAGCGTTTTACAGTGAGATGTGAGACAAGAAGATGAATATATATATATATATATATATATATATATATATATATATATATATAGCCAAGAATAATGTATAGCAGCAAAAGAGTGTACAAGTCTTGATGAAACAACCTCTCAAGAAAAGCAATGCAAGCCTCAATAACACATGTACATGAAAATGAAAGAACACTTATATGTCTGCATAAACCTAGGCTATGGAAAACGTAGTCTATGATAGAACACTGCTCCAGAATGATGTCAACACATGGATATGACAATATATGGCCCAAATACAATAAGGGAGCAAATATATAACCCTTATAAGAAAGAATAACTCAATCCTCCAAGGGATTGGCTGAAATACACAAAATGGCAGAAATGTCGAAGTTGTTGGGCAGCTACTGCAACTCAAATCTGAAACTCAATAGAGAAGGCTGAAGATGATGAGAAATCTGAAGTAGACCTCCTCCAATAGATCTCCAAAGTGGAATGTTGATCCTTACACTTGAGATCTCACCTCCAAATCAATCCACAAACCCTCACAACAAATACACCATGAAAATAAAGCAGTAACCAAGAGGGACTGCGCAGTGAGTGGAACAGAATACTTTGGCCAAGTGCCAAGATCTACAAATCAACTCCAATATCCTCTAATCCGATCCTCCAAAGGGAAGAAAGACTTTCCCCCTAAAAAACAAGAGAAGGAAGAGGTGTCGTAAAGTCACCACGACAACACCCTACAACACAGTATTATGCTGCTGCAGCAATAACGTTGTCCTGGAGGATGATGCTGTAAAACTAACCTTGCCCGACCAGGCACTCAAAGTCCCCCGGGGCTAAGGGTGAGATCTCCGCACGGAGACACTCAGTGCACTAAACAGTGCTGCAGACAGGCTAAACAGCCAGTGTGCTAAAGAAGACAAGATGTCTCACTCAACAGTCAACAACTCAAGCATGAATGAAATGAGGAGACTCATCCATCTTTTATAACGTTGGTTTCCCTCCAAAACCCAAAGTAGCCTCTCTCTCTCCTCCACATCCTCATCCTTATCCACAACCTCATCCTTATCTGCACAGAAGCTTGCAGAAGCTTCTAGAGTGTACATAGGCCCCCTCCTCTACGTGGTGTTAGGCCCCCCTTGACTCCCACTTAAGTCACAATGTTGTGCTACTAGGTGGTTGTCTTATTTCACTTAAGTGTGTTAGACCCTCTTCACTCACTTTTTATTTATTTAAAAACTATGGACGACAAACTAAACAAAATAGAATATTCCAATTAGGTGTTGCTAATTAGGAATATTAGAGTCCCCCCCCCCCCCCTGAAAAAATGTTGCTTGCCCTCAAGCAACTTCCTGAACAAGTCTCCTTCCTAGCTGACGCTCCCACTGACACTACAAGATGTGCCTGGGTCCCAGATGCACCACTAAATATTCTCTGTCCTCTGCATCATCCTGATATAAAGGGATCTCTCAATGCCAGGATCCCAAACTGATCTCTCATGGTACCATCCAACCAACAATCCTCCCGGATCCCATCGCCACCATGGCCAATAATAGCCCAAGTCCCACGGATTAGACTGCACACTGCCTCTGGATATGACTGATGCTCTAAGAGGTGAAGACCATGACCCCTGTTGTGTTGTATCTGTCACTTTGTAAGTTGTCCCCCCATCGACCCTGGGTGAAATACCTCCCCAAGAAACTGCAAGGATAGAACTGAAGAATATCCACTCAAGGCAAGGAGTCTGGAATATAATGAGGAACATATCCCTCATGTGGATACTCCATCCCCAAGAAATCATCCAAACAAAATGAGCCACCTCCGAACAAGGCAACTCCTGAAAATATCCTTCCACCTCAAGCTCCGGTAATGAAGGTGGGCTGAAAATATGAACTTGGAAAGCATCATAGGTTACCCTGTGTTGTCCTTCTCTCCACTCATAACAAGTGTAGAGTGTATGCTGATCCTGGGCTACAAAATTATTGCCCTCCAATGGCAGAGTGAAGAACAATCCTCCAAAGAAGGTTCCTCCAACAATGAAGAACAAGTTGGCCCAAAACAATCTATCCATGAAGAATAGGACATGGTCATCATGGAACATCCTAATGAGATGTTTGCTGAAGGTTTTACATGATGATACATGATGCAAACAATTTCTCACAAGGATACAGCGCAGCCTCATCCACTGCAACTTCAGAAAATTACATGGTAAGCAATCTCCATGATTCATCACATCTACTAAAGGATAGTAAATGGCTGAATATAACAACAATAATACATGATCAAGAACTTTCCCATGGCTATAAAATGGATGAATATCAATCTTATGGCCCACCTCAAAAGAGAACAAACATTTGGCTGTGGTGGCTATATCTCCTCTCATGCTTCCATTAGAACATGTAGTGCAGAAATTGTGAGAATTCTTCCCACTCAAAGACACATCCAGCTCATGTGTCTCCCTCATAATCAAGCATCCCATAAAAATATGATTTATATCATCAAATGGAGACATGATCAGCAGAAAAATGAAGGAAACGCTGAAGGTTAAAAGTGATGCAAAGAGGCACCAACAGCTTCCCCAATAAGTACAGCGCAGTTTTACAAGTTGCTGCTTGATAAGAGTACACAGCAAAATGTTTCTGTTAATCATGTATGTCTTCATATGATACATGATATAGTGCAGCAAATGAACATACATGTAGTGATAAGACATGTTCCCAAGGCCACAAAAGAGATGGCTGCCTCCATCATGTAGATTGGCCCAATACAATTCATGGAGCAATTTGACAAGCTTGCCCTCTTGTGAAGCAATGCACTGTATGAGAATGGTAAGAGTGTGTAAGTCAATGAATGTATAAACAAGCTCCTCACCATATGCTGGAAGTAAGATAGTACATGGGTCCATACATGAGTCCTCAATAGTGTTTTTTCATGCTATGAAGAAGAATGAACCATGTGTTGCAAGAAGATAATCCTCCTTATGCTCAGAAACCCAAGTCAAGAAGAATATGCCACAAATGTCTCTATCATCATTACCTCCTCTTTGTTCATCAAGTGCAACAAATATGAAGTGATCCTGGGACCTATGGGTTATAGATCCACCATATCTCTACTGGGCACACTTCATCCATAAGGTTCTGCTCCAAAGTGACAGCGTTGTGAGCTCATGCAAATAAGCTCATGTCAATACAAAGCTATATTCTTTGACATGCTCCTTGTCAAAGACTCCTCTAATAATGCTGCAACAAATATGGAATACCTCCCAAGGTGGAAGTGCTTCCAAGCCATCATCAAAGATCAAGGAGATAGTGCCATCCCCTCTTCCTACAACATCATACAAAGTGTGAGAGAAAATATGCCCTTGCTCTCCCAAGAAAAGAAACAAAGTATTTTGCTGCCTCCTCATACTTCCATCATACATCTCATGTGATGAAGACATAATGAATGATATGAGTATCATATCAACACCATGCATCCATACTCTATGCTTCTCAATGATGCAAGTATCCAGCCATATTTTCTCCATCCTCCGACTCTTAGGAAGAGTGTTTGCCAAGAGATGGCCAAACTCTTTCAAGAGTAACCAGCGCAGCCAAGCCCCCTGCTGCCCGGTATCATATATCTGCAAGTACAAGTGATGGCCAAACTCCTTCAAGAGTAACTAGCGTAGCCAAGCCTCCTGCTGCCCAGTATCATATATTTGTAGGTAGCTCCCTAGCTCCTTGCTCATCATCCACATCCACTCAATCACCTGTGGATGCCTCCTTCTTCTCCTCATCCTAGTACTCCTCCTATGAGGGCTACCATCCTCCCAAATCAAATTCCTATCTTTGCACTTTATGGGATTGTGAAATGTAAGCTTCTCAAGGATAAATGAGACCCTATCAAGAATCAAATAGGTGGTAGGTGAAAACCTCCCATCATGATGTGTATGGCTCAAGGAATGTCCAACACAAGCATGAGAGATGTTATCCATCCTAAGATGTCCTCCATCTTCTATCTGCTCTTGTGAGAAGGGAAGAAAAGCATTGCATCCCATGGTGTATCGAAGTGCATTTCCAATGAGATCTCTCCTTGAGACCTCCCCTTAATCCATAGTCTTCCAGAAACAATGAGGTCTTGGATTTGAAAGTAGAAGTTCCTCTTTGAGCTGAAAAGAGCTCATTGAGAAAGTGTCATCTTGAAGGGAGAAAAGGTTTCTTACTCCAAGATGTCTACCATCAATCTTCAAGGATTCAAACCCCAACCTCCAATGTGATGTAAAATCCAACAAAAGCTCATGAGAATGATGGTTTTATTCCTTCCTGAGTGTTTCCATGTTGCACAGCGCAGTGAAACCAAGCTACTCTATAATAGCAATGAGATTTGACCCTTGGTCATGCAAAATTAAATCTCTACATTGATCAAAAGAATTTGCTGCAACAATGGAATGTGGAAATATTTTCATACCTTGATGTGCATTTGGAACTTCTTGTAGGGTTACAAGAGTTCCTTCCTCAAAAGTGTTGGTTGCTCCAACTGTTGATGCATGTGGCTACTCCTCCATGATTGTGACAACATTTTGACAAGCCTCCTCAAGAGGTGATGTGATCTCTTCTTTATTTTCTCCTTCTCCATCAAAGGTTTGGATAAACCCTTGAGTGAATTCTGCAAAAGTCTTCACCCTTGCATGGCTCAAGTGGCTGCACCACCAATCATAGGCTTCACCCTCCAAATGCAGCGCTGAGATTTCAATAGCTTCTTCTCCTGCTACAGAATGTAGTAGGAAAAATTACTCCAACTTTCTCGCCCAAGTTCTTACATTATATGAACCATCAAAAGTAGACAACAAAAATCTATTGCCTTTGATTTCTTTTCTGCTGCATGGCCTCTTCTCTTCCTTCAACTGGATGAAATGAGGAAAATCTAGAGTCTCCCTGAAGGCTCTAGGTTGAGATCTATACTCAACAAGGTAATCACTGAGAATCTGATGATCCAAGTGTCTTCCATGCTCAATATCTTCTTCTTGATGAGAATAGGAAGTGCATGGTACTTCCTCTTATTTTTCTTCAATCTTCTTTTCCTCCTCAACGGTGGATGCATTTCCTTTGGATCTGAAAATAGATGAGAATAAACTCATATTTTTCACCGTTCCAGTCGTCTTGGGCTTAGACTCATAGGGACTAGTGGATCCATCATACATGGGAAAGGGTGTCCTCCCAATGGTACACTGCAACTCTGAGCTCTGTGTTCTAGATCCTCCATTGTTCCATTTGCTTTCATCCTGCCTGAGCTGACAGTAATCTTTGAAAGGCAAAGCTGCTCTGAAGTCTTCCCCCTTGGACTGCCATTCTCGGAAATAATCTCCAAAGGGTATATGATCATGCTGCCTCTCTTTCTCACTCAGTACTGGAGATAAGAATGTAGGCATTGTGATAATGTCCACAGGCTGAGCCAGAACTATGCTCTGATACCACTGTAATATCTCGTTTCGGGGATATCTCTAAAACACGGCAAACTCCAACCAGAGATTGACTGGGAGGGAATTTACCGAATATTTAGTCTCTAAGGAGAACGAGATTTGGAGGCTATCTGGCCCTTTCCAGACTCTGTCTATAGAGCTGCTTGAATAATCCCACTCAAAAGTGACATACAGCAATAGGCAAATGCATATATGGGCACACCCGAAGAGACAGTGTTTTACAGTGAACTGTGAGACAAGAAGATGAATATATATATATATATATATATATATATATAGACAATAATAATGTATAGCAGAAAAAGAGTGTATAAGTCTTGAGGAAACAACCTCTCAAGAAAAGCAATGCAAGCCTCAATAACACATGTACATGAAAATGAAATAACACTGCTATGTTTGCATAAACCCAAGCTATGGAAAACGCAGTCTATGATAGAACACTGCTCCAGAATTATTTCAACAAATGGATATGACAATATATGGCCCAAATACAATAGGGGAGAAAATCTCTAACCCTTATAAGCAAGAATAACTCAATCCTCCAAGGGATTGGCTGAAATACACAAAATTGCAGAAATGCCGAAGTTGTTGGGCACCTATTGCAACTCAAATCTAGAACTCAATAGAGAAGGCTGAAGATGATGAGCAATCTGAAGTAGACCTCCTCCAATAGATCTCCAAAGTGGAATTCTGATCCTTACACTTGAGATCTCACCTCCAAATCAATCTGCAAACCCTCACAGCAAATACACCATGAAAATAATGCAGTAACTAAGAGGGACTACGCAGTGAGTGGAACAGAATACTTTTTCCAAGTGCCAAGATCTACAAATCAACTCCAATATCCTCCAATCTGATCCTCCAAAGGGAAGAAAGACTTTCCCCCTGAAAAACAAGAGAAGGAAGAGGTGTCGTAAAGTCACCACGGTAACACCCTACAACACAGTATTATGCTACTACAGCAATAACGATGTCCTGGAGGATGATGCTGAAAAACTAACCTTTCCCGAGCAGGCACTTGAAGTCCCCCGGGGCTAAGGGTGAGATCTCTGCATAGAGACACTCGGTGCACTAAACAGTGCTGCAGACAGGCTAAACAGCCAGCGTGCTAAAGAAGACAAGATGTCTCACTCAACAATCAACAACTCAAGCATGAATGAAATGAGGAGGCTCCTCCATCTTTTATAACGTTGGTTTCCCTCCAAAACCCAAAGTAATCTCTCTCTCTCCTCCACATCCTCATCCTTATCTACGCAGAAGCTTGCAGAAGCTTCTAGAGTGTACATAGGCCCCCTCCTCTACATGGTGTTAGGCCCCCTTCGACTCCCACTTAAGTCACAACGTTGTGCTACTAGGTGGATGTCTTATTTAACTTAAGTGAGTTAGACCCTCTTCACTCACTTTTTATTTATTTACAAACTATAGACAGAAAACTAAACAAAATAGAGTATTCCAATTAGTTGTCGCTAATTAGGAATATTACAGTCCCCCCCGGAAAAATGTTGCTTGCCCTCAAGCAACTGCCTAAACAAGTCTCCCTCCTAGCTGATGCTCCCACTGACACTACAAGATGTGCCTGGGTCCCAGATGCACCACTGAATCTTCTGTCCTCTGCATCATCCTGATATGAAGGGATCTCTCAATGCCAGGATCCCAAACTGATCTCTCACGGTACCAGCCAACCAACAATCCTCCCGAATCCCATCGCCACCATGGCCAATAATAGCCCAAGTCCCACGGCTTAGACTTCACACTGCCTCTGGATATGACTAATGCTCTAAGAGGCGAAGACCATGACACCTGTTGTGCTGTATTTGTCACTGTGTAAGATGTCCCCCCATCGATCCTGGGTGAAATACCTCCCCAAGAAACTACAAGGATAGAACTGAAGAATCTCCACTCAAGGCATGGAGTCTAGAATATAATGAGTAACATCTCCCTCATGTGGATCCTCCATCCCCAAGCAATCATCCAAACAAAATGAGCCACCTCCGAACAAGGCAACTCCTGAAAATCTCCTTCCACCTCAAGCTCTGGTAATGAAGGTGGGCTGAAAATATGAACTTGGCAAGCATCATAGCTTACCTCGTGATATCCTTCTCTACACTCATAACAAGTGTAGAGTGTATGTTGATCCTGGGCTGCAAAATTATTGCCCTCCAATGGCAGAGTGAAGAACAATCCTCCAAAGAAAGTTCCTCCAACAATGAAGAACAAGCTGGCCCAAAACAATCTATCCATGAAGAATAGGACATGGTCATCATGGACATCCTAAGCAGAGGTTTGATGAAGGTTTTACATGATGATACATGATGCAAACAATTTCTCATAAGGATACATCATAGCCTCATCCACTGCAACTTCAGAAAATTACATGGTAAGCAATCTCCATGATTCATCACATCTACTAAAGGATAGTAAATGGCTAAATGTAACAACAATAATACATGATCAAGCACTTGCCCATGGTTTTACAATGGATGAATATCAATCTTATGGCCCACCTCAAAAGAGAACAAACATTTGGTTTTGGTGGCTATATCTCCTCTCATGCTCCCATTAGAACATGTAGTGCAGAAATTGTGAGAATTATTCCCACTCAAAGATACATCCAACTCATGTGTCCCCCTCATAATCAAGCCTCCCATACAAATCTGATCTATATCAGCAAATGGAAACATGATCAGCAAAAAAATGAAAGAAATGTTGAAGGTTACAAGTGATGCAAAGAGGCACCAACAGCTTCCCCAATAAGTACAACGCAGTTTTACAAGTTGCTGCTTGATAAGAGTACACGGCAAAATGTTTCTGTTAATCATGCATGTCTTCATATGATACATGATATAGTGCAACAAATGAACATACATGTAGTGATAAGAAATTTTCCCAAGGCCACAAAAGAGATGGTTTCCTCCGTCATGTAGATTGGCCCAATACAATTCATGGAGCAATTTGACAAGCTTTCCCTCTTGTGAAGCAATGCACTGTATGAGAATGGTAAGAGTGTGTAAGTCAATGAATGTATAAACAAGCTCCTCACCATATGCTGGAAGTAAGATAGTACATGGTTCCATACATGAGTCCTCCATAGTGTTTTGGCATGCTATGAAGAAGAATGAACCATGTGCTGCAAGAAGATAATCCTCCTTATGCTCGGAAACCCAAGTCAAGAAGAATATGCCACAAATGTCTCTATCATCATTACCTCCTCTTTTTTCATCAAGTGCAACAAACATGAAGTGATCCTGGGACCTATGGGTTATAGATCCACCATATCTCTGTTGGGCACACTTCATCCATAAGGTTCTGCTCCAAAGTGACAGCGTTGTGAGCTCATGCAAATAAGCTCCTGTCAATACAAAGCTTTGTTCTTTGACATGCTCCTTGTCAAAGACTCCTCTATAAATGCTGCAACAAATATGGAATACCTCCCAAGGTGGAAGTGCTTCCAAGCCATCATCAAAGATCAAGGAGATAGTGCCATCCCCTCTTCCTACAACATCATACAAAGTGTGAGAGAAAATATGCCCTTGCACTCCCAAGAAAAGCAACAAAGTATTTGGTTGCCTCCTCATACTTCCATCATACATCTCATGTGATGAAGACATAATGAATGATATGAGTATCATATCAACACCATGCATCCATACTCTATGCTGCTCAATGATGCAAGTATCCAGCCATCTTTTCTCCATCCTCCGACTCTTAGGAAGAGTGTTTTCCAAGAGATGGCCAAACTCTTTCAAGAATAACCAGCGCAGCCAAGCCTCATGATGCCCGGTATCATAGATCTACAAGTACAAGTGATGGCCAAACTCCTTCAAGAGTAACCAGCGTAGCCAAGCCTCCTGCTGCCCGGTATCATATATCTGTAGGTAGCTCCCTAGCTCCTTGCTCATCATCCACATCCACTCAATCACCTGTGGATGCCTCCTTCTTCTCCTCATCCTAGTACTCCTCCCATGAGGGCTACCATCCTCCCAAATCAAATTCCTGTCTTTGCACTTTATGGGATTGTGAAATGTAAGCTTCTCAAGGATAAATGAGACCCTATCAAGAATCAAATAGGTGGTAGGATAAAACCTCCCATCATGATGTGTATGGCTCAAGGAATGTCCAACACAAGGATGAGACATGTTGTCCATCCTAAGATGTCCTCCATCTTCTATCTGCTCTTGTGAGAAGGGAAGAAAAGCATTTCATCCCATAGTGTATTGAAGTGCAATTCCAATGAGAACTCTCCTTGAGACCTCCCCTTCATCCATAGTCTTCCAAAACCAATGAGGTCTTGGATTTGAAAGTATAAGTTCCTCTTTGAGTTGAGAAGAGCTCATTGAGAAAGTGTCATCTTGAAGGGAGAAAAGGTTTCTTACTCCAAGATGTCTACCATCAATCTTCAAGGCTTCAAACCCCAACCTCCAATGTGATGTACAATCCAACAATGGCTCATGACAATTATGGTTTGATTCCTTCCTGAGTGTTTCCATGTTGCACAGCGCAGTGCAACCAAGCTGCTCTATAATAGCAATGAGATTTGACCCTTGGTCATGCAAAAGTAAATCTCCACATTGATCAAAAGAATTTGCTGCAACAATGGAATGTGGAAATATTTCCATACCTTGATGTGCATTTGGAACTTCTTGTAGGGCTACAAGAGTTCCTTCCTCAAAAGTGTTGGCTGCTCCAACTGTTGATGCATGTGGCTGCTCCTCCATGAGTGTGACATTGTTTTCACAAGCCTCCTCAAGAGTTGATGTAATCTCTTCTTTGTTTTCTCTTTCTCCATCAAAAGTTTGGATCAACCCTTGAGTGAATTCTGCAAAAGTCTTCACCCTTGCATGGCTCAAGTGGCTGCACCACCAATCATAGGCTTCACCCTCCAAATGCAGCACTAAGATTTCAACAGCTTCTTCTCCTGCTACAGGATGTAGTAGGAAAAATGACTCCAAATTTCTCATCCAAGTTCTTACATTAGATGAACCATCAAAAGTAGACAGCAAAAATCTATTGCCTTTGATTTCTTTTCTGCTGCATGGCCTCTTCTCTTCCTTCAATTGGATGAAATGAGGAAAATCTAGAGTCTCCCTGAAGGCTCTAGGTTGAGATCTATACTCAACAAGGTAATCACTGAGAATCTGATGACCCAAGTGTCTTCCATGCTCAATATATTCTTCTTGATGAGAATAGGAAGTGCATGGTACTTCCTCTTCTTTTTCTTCAATCTTCTTGTCCTCCTCAACGGTGGATACATTTCCTCTGGATCTGAAAATAGATGAGAATAAACTCATATTTTTCACCATTCTGGTCTTCTTGGGCTTAGACTCACAGGGACTATTGGATCCCTCATACATGGGAAAGGGTATCCTCCCAGTGGTACAATACAACTCCAAGCTCTACGTTCTAGATCCTCCATTGTTCCATTGCTTTCATCCTTCCTGAGCTGACAGTTATCTTTGAAAGGCAAAGCTGCTCTGAAGTCTTCCCCCTTGGACTGCCATTCTCAGAAATAATCTCCAAAGGGTATATGATCATGCTACCTCTCTTTCTCACTCAGTACTGGAGATAAGAATGTAGGCATTGTGATAATGTCCACAAGCTGAGCCAGAACTATGCTCTGATACCACTGTAATATCCCGTTTCGGGGATATCTCTAAAACACGGCAAAATCCAACCAAAGATTAACTGGGAGTGCATTTACCGTATATTTCATTTCTAAGGAGAACGAGATCCGGAGGCTATCTATCCCTTTCCAGACTCTGTCTATAGAGCTTCTTGAAGAATCCCACTCAAAAGTGACATACAGCAATAGGCAAACGCATATATGGGCACACCATGAAGAGACAGCGTTTTACAGTGAGCTGTGAGACAAGAAGATGAATATATATATATATATATATATATATATATAGCCAAGAATAATGTATAGCAGCAAAAGAGTGTACAAGTCTTGAGGAAACAACCTCTCAAGAAAAGATGCAAGCCTCAATAACACATGTACATGAAAATGAAAGAACACTGCTATGTCCGCATAAACCCAAGCTATGGAAAATGCAGTCTATGATAGAACACTGCTCCAGAATGATTTCAACACATGGATATGACAATATATTGCCCAAATACAATAGGGGAGCAAATCTCTAACCCTTATAAGAAAGAATAACTCAATCCTCCAAGGGATTGGCTGAAATACACAAAATGACAGAAATGTCGGAGTTGCTGGGCAGCTACTGCAACTCAAATCTGGAACTCAATAGAGAAGGCTAAATATGATGAGAAATATGAATTAGACCTCCTCCAATAGATCTCCAAAGTGGAATTCTAATCCTTACACTTGAGATCTCACCTCCAAATCAATCTGCAAACCCTCACAGCAGATACACCATGAAAATAACGCAGTAACTAAGAGGGACTGCGCAGTGAGTGGAACAAAATACTTTGGCCAAGAGCCAAGATCTACAAATCAGCTCCAATATCCTTCAATCTGATCCTCCAAAGGGAAGAAAGACTTTCCCCCTAAAAAACAAGAGAAGGAAGAGGTGTCGTAAAGTCACCACGGCAACACCCTACAACACAGTATTATGCTGCTATAGCAATAACGCTGTCCTGGAGGATGATACTGAAAAACTAACCTTGCTCGAGTAGGCACTTGAAGTCCCCCGGGACTAAGGGTGAGATCTCTGCACGGAGACACTCAGTGCACTAAACAGTGCTGCAGACAGGCTAAACAACCAGTGTGCTAAAGAAGACAAGATGTCTCACTCAACAATCAACAACTCAAGAATGAATGAAATGAGGAGGCTCCTCCATCTTTTATAACATTGGTTTCCCTCCAAAACCCAAAGTAGCCTCTCTCTTTCCTCCACATCCTCATCCTTATCCACATCCTCATCCTTATCTGCACAGAAGCTTCTAGAGTGTACATAGGCCCCCTCCTCTACGTGGTGTTAGGCCCCTCTTGACTCCCACTTAATTCACAACGTTGTGCTACTAGGTGGATGTCTTATTTCACTTAAGTGAGTTAGACCCTCTTCACTCACTTTTTATTTATTTACAAACTACAGACGGAAAATAAAACAAAATAGAATATTCCAATTAGTTGTTGCTAATTAGGAATATTACATACTAATTGATGGGAACTAAAATATGGAAGAAGTTCAAATCATTTGGAAAAACAGCTTTTGCGACAAATGAGATGTGTTGATTTTGTTGTGTGGATGGAGTCTAAGGTATGTAATCTTAGCTGGATTTACAATATATGTTTGAACCATATTTCCATTTTATTTTTTAGCACTATTAGATATTATATCCTACCTCATTTTATGATTAGCATTGTACAAAAATAATATGCATTGTGCTATGGAATTAATGCTAACATGTAATATTGATTTTTTTATTTTTATTTTCCAGAATGTTATAGGTAATGACTATCAAGATGATCTAGACTATGTTGAGCATACATCACAAGATGATGATGATGAGGATCACAATAGTGTTAGTGAAGGAGATGAGGAGGAGGAGGATGACGATAATGCTGTGATGATGACATGGATGATACTGATCAGGATGATCAGAATGATGCTCATGGAAATATTCATGAGGATGATCTTGGTGGTGCTAGCTAGGCATGCACATGCATTATTTTTTATGAAATATTATAGTGGAGAATGAAATTCCTATTTTTAGATGGATGCTATGAATTTACCTTATAAGAATGATATCTATGAAACATATGGATTTCGTAATCATACAATTACTTTGATTTGATTAAATATGATGATGATATTATCATTGTTATATTTTTATATGACATATATATTGGAAATTATCACATTATTTTGATGGAGAATTATTAGTAGGATGATATTACCATCAATGTTGGATGTTTGTTGTGAATTTATCTTAGAAGAATGATATTCATGAAATATTTTTATCTGGTAATCAAATTTGAATTTTAGTTGATTTGATTAAAAATGTTAATCATATTATTAGTACTATGTTTCTATTTCATGTATATGTGTTGAAAATTGTCAATGAATCATTATGTACAATGATATTGGTAGTTACTCTACTTACATAAATTTTCACAATAGTGTATCCTACTATACCACCTATTATGTCTTCTATGAGTTTCCATGATTCAAATTTTAGTCACTGGAGTTATAGAATCTGGCTATATGTCCTGTAGATCTCTATGTGTATGTGAATTAATTTCATTTGATCATTAGTGGGGGAAGCTCCATGTTGAAATAAAGATGTAGCCCTAATTCAAGAGGCATATCAAGCTCATTAATTATCTTAGATCTTCCTTACTATAGTGTGAGTCCATATTAGAGTGGGAATTGTAATTTACAACATGTTCCTTTGAGCTGATCTCTTTTCAAATGCTTCGTCTCTCAACTTTTCAATTTTTTTGAGATTTATGCTTGTCATATCTCAATTTACACTTATGTTATATCCTTTGTATAATTTTTAAAAATTCTAACTCGGGATACAAAAGAATCATCCATAATCCTCCCGTGTTTGGGTTGTGTGTCGATGGGTTGTTATGAGTGAGAGAGAGAATCTAGAGTGTCTTGTTCTAGATTGAGAGATCTACTAATCAAACATTAGGTGAACAAAATTGGAAAAAGGATCACCGTTATCACCATTGAGATAAGAACAAAAGGCTCCTTAAGGTGGACTCCTCATACATCCAAGAGAAACATCCGGTAATATGACTACGAATCTACTTTTATTTCTTCAAGTGAAAGTGTAAATTTGGATCCTCTTACTCCCACCCCACCTTTGGTAAATACTCCTCACTTAGTGCTTACACCTTTGTAATCGATCAATGTTCCACCAGTTATCCTAGCGATAGTGTAAACACCCATTGTACAACCTAAGTAAAAAATATAAGACAGGGAAAAACCAGTAATGTTAAGGGAACCAATGTTCCTAGTTGAGATTCTATATTTAATGACATGATATGTTGGAGTTACATGTTATCTCGAGATAATCACTAGTGATACCATATATGTTAGATAAGAAAGAGATTACTACGAGATGTGTTATACATACTTGCTTTTCGTTTTACTAATATAAGTCATGTTAGCCTTTCTTTTCCTTATACTAGTATGAGTCATATAAGCTTTAAGAACTAAGCTAATATCCATAATAACTCTACTTGCTTAAGTTGTTGAGTAGTCATTACCGAGAAAGCTTAAATTAGCTCATATTATGTTACATTACTCTGCATTATAGTTATAATGCACATATATAGAAGTATTATCTTCATTTATTCATATTAGATAAGACTAACCGTAAGGTAATTAAAGAACAATGAAACCGCTATATTCCACTAATTGTGTATACCTTGGATCCAATAATTATGGATTTTCTGTGTCATATATTTCGTAATTAACATGAGGTTGTGTAAAAGGGATTTCTTGCAATTAGAGAAAAGAATATTTTAAAATATTAATATTGAATTTCCGCGTCATAATGTGTAAGTGAATTAAAATCTTTTAAAATTTAATAGAGATACAAGTGCGACTAGGCACCTAAAATGACATGACAAATATTTATTATTTAATTTGGGTATAGGTGAATTTTTTTAATAATATGATTTACCTACCTTATGTGTGAGTGGTGTCCAAGTGACCTAAAACTATATTAAATATTAAAAATAAAATTAATATCTTAATCTATATAAATTAGAATATTGAGAATATTTTTAATGAATGGTAAATCATAGGTTGAGTGTGGTTTTAATGAGGCATAAATCATGGGTTAAACATTAATTAGAAAAGGAAATTAAAAGCTTCAACCCATATAAAATTAATAACTATTTTTATGCACCAATATTTAGAAACAAAATGCTAAAAATTAATAATATTTTTAGTTTTTTAAATATTACATTTTTTAACCTTTAAGAAAAAAAATCTATGCGCAAATATTTAGAAACAAGATAACACAATTAGTAATATTTTAACATATTCCTTTAAAACTCCCATTTCAAATTAATTTTGATATTTTTTCTTTTTACATTTTAGAATTTTTTTTTTTTTTTTTTTAATTTTTTTTCTATATTAAATGTCAATAAATATATATTTTTAATATTTTCTACTTTTTCATTGTAAGAAATATATATTTCAAATTAATTTCATCATTTCCCGCATTTTGTATTTTTTGGAAGAAAAATACAAGTGAGAAACCACTTCATTTAATTGAGAATATCGTTTGTTTTCAGTTGAGCAACAATGCCACAATCGAAGATCATTTGTTTGCAGCATGTGCTGAGAAAAAGTGCCACAATCGAAGATCGCAATTGCCACAACCAATGGTAAAGCCTTTTGCGACAACACTTTATTTTTGTTTCAATGAGTTTTTCTTGTTCATATCCATGAATAAATTGTTGAATATTAATTGGACGACATTATAATATTTTTAAAAATGCAACAATAAAAAAATTTCAGCTGATTTTTTCCATTTTTGTGAAAACATTGGGTGACATTAGATTATTTTGAAAATGTAGCAATCAAATTTTTGGGGCATACTTTTCTTTTCACTCATGATCAGAAATCCCTCTTGGAATTTAAGAAGCTAGTCACCAAGGATCCTTGTAATACCATGGCTTATTTGAGCATCGAATTCCCTTTGTGCCACTGGGCTGGTATTACCTGAATCCACGGAGAGTGGACACTCTCGAACTCAATTTCAGGGATATGGAAGGATCTATTTCTCGTCCCATAATCAAATTTTCATTTCTCCACTCACTTGATCTTTCTAGCAATGTGTTCCACCCTCATATCCTAATTTAACTAGGACATCTCTTTCATTTGAAGAAGCTTAGTTTGTTCAATAATCAATTAAAAGGAGAGATACCATATCAACTCAGTAGTTGTATAATTATGGCATTCTTAGAGCTCCTATTCAACATTTTAAATGGAAATGTCCCTGTGGAGCATCAAAATGTCGTCTAGAATATTTTATTATTTTTATAGATCACCAGAATAACAAAACAACAAAGTGATGTCCCTCATTTATTTTTTTCCTAATTTCACTTTTTCTCTCTGTATATGATAAGAGTCATAGTGGGTGTTTTTCATTATTATATTTTCTATGGTAGACCAATTAGAAAACAAATAATATTGTTACACTATTTTGGCATCACATGGGTCTTTATCAATGGGATGGCGCATTAGAGAAATTTGGGTCTTGAATTTAGTGGTAAATATATTCCATATTATTAAAATATATCATATTTAAAATAATTAATTTATCACTTCCACCAATTATTAACCCATTTCTTAAAAAAATAAACTCTTTATTAATTAAAAAAATGTTAAACATTACTAAAAATCAAAATAACAACTTACCTTATATTATAAAATGTCTAATATGTCATGTAACTTACATTATAATATAGCATCTCTAATATGTTATACAACGTGTCACAATTATTGATATATGATATGATGATGTCCCACGCATGCGCCAATGAAGTGTTGCTAATGCCATCATGTTATCTATATCCTTGATTGAAGTGATTAAATATTAGGATAGAAGACCAACAAACAAATTACAATTGAAATGACTTCGAAAATTTATGAATTTTTTGGTTTTTCCATATTCCCTTCCTCATTATATAAGGTTAGAATGAGACCTGTGTGAAGTTTTGAACTAATTTTTGGACCTATTCGGCTATGTATATGCATGTAACATTTGATTTCTTTTTGAAATAACAAGGTGCAGTTTTTTCTTTCTTGAAATAAAAAAGGTTGACATGCAACCATGTGTACCAATGACTAACAAGAAGATATTGTGGTTGGTATGCAACCATGTGTACCAATGACTAACAAGAAGATAGTGTTGTTGTAGAAATAATTGACCTGCAACCATAGTTTAGAAGGATCCTAAAGAGTTATACATGGATCGCATAACCTTAATACCAAAAGTAAGAAATGTTTGATGTGATATAAAAAAGTGATGTGTGGTGAAATTGTAATATTTTATTATTTAAGCATGTCATTTATACAATTGTATGCATTTTGTTTTTGGAATTATTTATATTAATGTATGTGTTTAATTATTTTATATGTTCTTTTATTTATGTTATTAGAAATAAGAATAAGAATAAGAATATATATATTTAATGATATATTTTATATTGGAAAAATTGAAATAAAAAAGAAGAAGATAAAACTAAATTATAGCTTTACTTACTTTATTATTAATTAACAATATATATATTAAATAAAAATAGATAGATTTTAAAAAATATGTAAGAAAAAAATATAATAAAGCAATAGTAGGTAATATGTGATAAAAACTTCATATATAGTTTTCATTCTATTATTAATTAAATAAATGTTATCTAACAATTTCTTTCATGCATATTTTCTTTTTTATATTAAAAAAAAAGAAAATTTGTTAAAACAAATATTTTTAATTTTAAT
Organism: Pinus albicaulis; assembly: GCA_034641835.2. Lineage (NCBI taxonomy): Eukaryota > Viridiplantae > Streptophyta > Pinopsida > Pinales > Pinaceae > Pinus > Pinus albicaulis. Next base: position 34,913 of record JAXQQM020074842.1, read on the forward strand.
CAAAATTTATTAATTACTAACTTCATTTTTCATATTTAGGAATTTATATAATAAATTTAAAACAATATATTAAATTATAGATTACCAAATTTTATTAATTCTTGTGTTCGTAAATTAATTTAAATATAAAATATGTATAGATTTATTTTGATTAAAGTGACATATATTTGGGTAAATTTGATAAAAGTAAAATAATTAAAATGCTATATTAAAAAAATTCTACATGACATTTTTTTATTTATTTCTTAATTTTTCTTAGGTGGATATTTTTGAGTTGAAATTTCCTCTAACTAGAAAAGTAATTGACATGAGGTTGGGTAAAATGGATTTCTTGCTGAGAATTCTTAGTAGTCATAGACTATGGCCAACATCCTCCATATCTTCATATTCTTATTATTCCTTTAGGTCATGGGAAGAGGTGACCAAACGTTCACTGCTTTTTGTCGATGTAAATTTGTTTTGGAATAATGATATATGTGATGCGTGTTGATTTGATAGTCATATATGTAAATTAGAATTTTGTTAATTATTTTTTGATAGGGAATTATTGTATATGATGACATTTCTATTTTTTTGGATGGATGTTGTCAATTTCCCTTAAATTTATTTACAAACATTGTTATCAATTTGAATTGTGATATCTTCTTTAATGACATTTAGGAATTGTGATATATTTCACTATGCAATTAAAATCAGTAAAATAAATCCATAAAGGGGGTCACAAATGGAAAGAAGCGTACACTCTATAAGAAGTCAAATGTAAATGTAAATGCGGATGTAACCATGGATGCAAAACTGGGAGTAGAATTGTATATTGTATGTTAAATTAGGCATTAAAACAAGATGCAAACACAAACACGAAAAGTGTTTTAAACTAGAAGTAAAAATAAGTGCAACAATAGACACAAAGAAGGAACAAAACATGGCATACAAAAGGATAACAAGTTGGGCACAAACACAAATTCAAAAATGGAAACCAAACTAGAAGCAAAAAAGGACAAACGACTAGATGTAAAATAGGATGCAAAATGAGATGCCAAGTTGGGTGCTAAAAAGAAGAAAAAAATGATGCAAATTAATATGTCAATTGATGATGCAAATATTGATGTAAATTTGGGATGAAAACTTGGGGCAAAAAAAGGAAAAAAAAAAGATGTAAGAAAAGACATGAAACAAGATGCACAATGAGGCTGAAAAACAGGTGAAACGAAGGATGCCATATTGGATGCAAAAAATTATGCATAACTAGATGAAAATTTAGACTCAAACTTAGACACAAAATGAGAGGCACATGTGGACACAAAATGAGGGAGAAAAAGGATGCAAATTTGGATGGTGAAAATGATGTAAAGTTAGACACCAAAAATGATGCAAAATTGGATGCAAAAGTGGACGTAAATAATGGTGCAACATTGGATACATAATTAGACACAAAAAAATGGTAAAAAATGGGCATAAAAATAACTCAAAATTAGTGCAAACTGAGATGCAATGGTGGATGCAAAAAGTGATGAAAAAATTGGTGTAAAAACAAATACAAAAGTGGGCGTAAAAAATGGCTTAAAATAAATTATAACATTAGACTAAAAATGGGATGCAAAGGTGGAGACAAACACATGAATTAACATAGGATGCAAATACAGATGCAAATTTGGATGCTCAAAAGGGTGTAAAATTGGATGCAAGAAAGTACGTTAAAAACAATGCAAAATTGGATGTAGAAAATGATGCAAAATATGGTGCAATATGAGATGTGAAAAAGTGAGGCAAATCAAACGCAAAAGTGGACATAAAAAATGGTCCAAAAAAGCTTGCAAAAATGGACACAAAAATGGATGCAAAATTTTGTGTTAAATCAAATTCAACATATGGTGAAAAGATAGGCACTAAAGCGGGTGCAAAACTAGACACAAAAATAGGTGCAAAATTAGATGCAAAATAAGGTGCAAAATTAGAAGAAAAACTAGTGCAACGCAAGATGCAAAACTTGGTGTAATACTAGATGAAAAAATTGACACAAAATGGATGTGAAAAAGGCGTTAAATTGGATGCACGAGATAGTGTAAACTTGATACAAATGATGGTGCAAAAATGGAAGAAAAGAATGACACAAAATAGGAAGCAAAAAATAATGAAAAATAGATGCAAAAAATGGCACAAATCTAGAAGCAAAGCCTGTCATAAAATCATATGCAAATCTTGGTGAAAAAATTGACACAAAAAATGATGCATAATCTGGTGTAAAAAAGGTTGCAAAATCTAGCATGAAAAAGGATGCAAAATCAGGCACAAAAAGGGACGCTTTAAAAAATGTAAAATAGATCCAAATTTAGCATGAGGTTGTTCATCCCAATTGCAAAAAAAATTCACTAAAATATGACACAAATTTCTTGTTTTATTGTAGTGAAGGATTCCAAATGAGTTCCAATAATTCTCCATTATAAAATTTCCAACAATAACATAGTTAGAATCATTATTCATAATGACTTGGACAACATACTACGAACCTATCTCCTGGATGAAGTTATCCAGTAACTCACATAATAACAACGCATCTTTAACATATGTAGATGCATCAATGTATTTGATAAACATTATCCGCTTAGGAAAATTAACTAATAAATTTGGAATAGCTCCTTCAATTTCACCATTAAATGAATAGAAGGTTTGCCCCTAAGCATAGATCTCGAGACAAAGAAAGGTGAGGATGTTGAGGGGATAGGCGTTGCAGAATGTGAGCTCAAGGATTGACTTTCTCTTACTCCTAAGAAGCTTGTAAATATATTTGCAAGCTCAAACCTCACTTCTTCCTTTATATATCTATTCTTATGAATTTTCAAAATGGATTAGTTTACAATGTGGAAAATTTATGGTGTGGATGCTAGGAAAAAAACCATTTCATTCGCTGGAATCCTAGAGAAGTAGTATTTCAAATAGTTGATTTTGCCAAACATTCCAATATCACATAAATTGTAATCCAACATCATTTTATTATGACCATCATAGAGTAGACCATGCTCCCACATTGGATCAAATGGGTTTTGCATTTGATTCTTGAAATGTGTAGACTCTAAAGCACTAATTAAATTTGTAAGCTTATTGGACAAAAAAGGGAGGGAACTTAGAATACAAATCCCCAAAAAAACTCCAAAAATGATCCAATTGAAATACCTTAGCTACATAAATATTAAATCTTCCATTAAAAGAGGGAAAAAATTAGGTATATATAATAAACATTTCATACCCTTTACTAGATTTTAAAAAACAAAGAAAAAGAAGGAATTTTGTTTTCCATACATGGAAATTATGGATATGGTATAATGCAATATATCTCCACTCCAAAAATGCTCAGCGGATGGCAAAGAAAACTATGGATTTTCCCTAATTTGTTGTCTGAAAAATGATCCCAGTGTTCACACTACCCTCATAGCGCAATCTCATCACAAAAAAATCCAATAGTGGGGTCATCTCGCGATAAATAAGAAAATTATAGTAAAAATAAAATTGTCGTGATCGTTTCAATTTCAACAAATTATAGCGAGAATTACCCGTGATAATATCGACGACCTTTAATTAAGCGATAATATCACGATAATTATGATATTATCATGATATGTGCAACACAAGTGTCTTCTGGATTTCTTTTATACATGTTATATATAAAAACATCAAAAGAAAAATTGTAATCGAATGGTATATCTAATTATTTTTATACAAGTTCTATATTAAAATGAAAAAAATATCATTTGTTTCACTTATTTTCTCTTTCTCGATACATTGAAAATTCAACAAAGGACCTCTTGGTTAAATACTTATAGGTATGTGTTTTCATCCTCCATTTCATTTATGCATCTCTTCTGGATTGCCTCTATATAAAAATGAAAATATTCTCCTCCATTCACATATTATGATATTATCATGATGTGTGAAACATTTGTCTGCTGGATCGCTGGTATACATGTTATATAATGGAAAAATAAAATTTTTAATGGAATGTTATATCTAATTTTTTGTATACAAGTTATTTATTAAAATGAAAAATATTCTCCATTTCACATATGTGTTTCTTCTAATACATTGAAAATTCAACAAATACCTTTTGGTTAAATACTTACGTATGTGTTTTCATCCTCCATTTCATGTATGTGTCTAATTGAATATATATATATATATATATATATAAGTGAAAATATCCTCCTCTATTTCACTTATGTGTCTCTTCTAGATTACTTATGTACATGTTATCTATAAAATTGAAAAAATAAAATTATAATGAAATGTTATATCTCTTATGTATTGCTTGCATATAGATTATCTATAAAAATGAAAAATTCCTCCTCAATTTCCCTTATTTGTCTCCTCCAAATTGCTTGTATATAGGGTACCTATAAAACTGGAAAAAAAAAATCATCCTTAATTTCACTTATATTTATTTATAAAAATGAAAAAAGAGAAGTGTAATGGAAAGTTATATTTCTTATGAATTTCTTGTATATGGTATTCATCCTTATGTCCATTGCAGATTTTAGAATATTTTGGAAATTGAATGAGCATGAGCAAAGTCAATTGTTTGACAATCATTTGACGTTGTTCATGCCCATCCAATTTTTTAAATATATTGAAATCTACAATCAATATGCTCAGGTATATCCAATTAGTAAATGTTGAGAATTAAATGAAATACCACATGGTTAAAGAATTAAAAGTATGTGTTTTCATCTTCCACTTCACTAGGTATCTCTTTTGGATTTTATATCTTTGTATAGTTCCTTTCTATCTCTTGCATTACAGTGGATCAGTGCCCAACCACCATCATAACAAATAAATTGTTGAAATACAAGCTCCCATTCTGCATGCCATGAGTAGTGATGGATCTATATTATTTCATTGGATTAGTTGACATTTAACTAGTAAAAAAGAACTTTGTTTTATCTAAACCAATATTTTAAGTTGTGTTATTATAAGTCCTCCCTAGGAAAGAAAATTTTAAACCTGAATAAATGTGAAATGTTATATTCCTTTCCTTCCATTTTATCCATCATTCAGACGAATTCAACCGTCGGCTATTATGGAAACATCACAAACAACATTACAAAAAAAACCTGAGAAAACATAATATTTTCAAGTGGGTCTCAGATATACAACTATCAAATAGTTACAAGAGGATGAAAAGTTTATCATGCATGCTCATTCTATCTAAGTACATATATAACTTTAAAGGAATTTTTCCCTATCCCTCCAAGTATCACATTTTCTAACTTAATATGTTGTAAGTTTTTAACTTAAGTGTTGTTTGATTAAAAAATTAAGTCTGATGAAAAAAATGATTTTAAAAAGTCAATGAAAACAAGATAATGAAGCATAATGGCATTTCAAGTATAGCTGAAAAATGAAGACAAAAACATTGTTATAATAAAAGGACATAGAGGATGGCTTTATTCCAAGGGAAAACAGATGTAATGTCATGGTTTCAACCCTTTGAAATGTTTTGAACTTCATCTTATTTTCTTTTGGTTGACCCACGGGGAGGTTTGAACCTAGAATACCATGGAACATAACACTTCATTATCAAGGTGACAACCAAATGAGCTACCCCCAGTGGGCGAACTTGATCTTATTTTTGTTTAAATACTTTGCATAGATATTTTCTTACTATACCTTATTTACACTATGAAGTAGACATGTCGTGCTAATTTTGGACACTTTTAAATATTTTTTTTTTTGGCAGTTAGTAAAATATCCAGACTAACTAAGCATGAGCACCTACAGGGCTATGATACCACAAGAGGGGAAAGTTGAGGGGGTCTAAAACAATTTTACATTCCTAGAATCCTATCTCATTTTCAACTCATCTTGTGATTAACCTTCAATCTATTGAGCTTGGAATATAGTCCAAATGGGAGATAAGAGGACTTGATGAAACCAAGCCCTATATCTAAGCCACCACCTCCTACATTCTGGGAAATTTTCCCCCACAAAAAGAAGCCAGTTTTAGACTGTTGTTGGCCATAGTTTTTTCATGCAAAGAAGATAAAATTAAAATGGAAAGGGAGAGCCCATTTTTGGAGAGGAAAAGGGATATTTTTCTTGGGAAAGAGGGCTTCTAGACTATAGGATGGAACAACCATGAAAGGAAGCCATGGGAACCTTGAGAAGAGCCAAGAATTAAGAAAAATATATATTGGAGTTAATGGACAACAACTTGGACATTTCTATGCCAACACTGAATAGCACTAGAGTGATGAACTATTGAGAAAAAAAGGAATAACTTTCCTTGTTTTGTGTGGGGCATGTATTATGGATTCCAAATAATAGTCTTATTTCAAGAACTTGGTAGTGAAACACTTGGTTAGTATTCTTATTTTTCCTAATATGAAGAGATTGCTCTGAGAATTGTATATTATCCTTCTTTGTCCCAATGATATCATAGCCTTGCTAGGGGGTGTTATCCACAAATGACTACCTTCAATTGGTTGGAAAATTACTCCATCTTTGTTAGTTGTTTGGAATTCAATCCTTGACATAGATAAGCTCTTCATCTTCATTATGGAAATTATTTATATAGTTTGACTATAATATGTTGTATGGCTTATGGAAAATGAAATCATTCTATAGATTGTTATAATTTTTTTATTATTTCTATTGCACACATGAAATTACACCTATAGATTTCCATTAGTGGCTAGGTGGTTGGAATCATGGTATTCTTTATCAGGAACATGTGTTATCTTGCTAGAAAGATAGGAATTGTCGAAGGCAAGACTAGGATCATTATGAATTCACCAAATCGCTCATCCAACTCGATAATTTTCTATTTTGTTGTTATAATTTTCTAGTGATCACGGCTCAAATATTTTTCCTTTTTCAAATTAAAATTTCTAATACCATGACAATATAACCCCACCCTGAAAGTATTACAGAGCAAAATAAATGAACCATGATACGTTGAGAAATCAAAAGGAATGGAAGTGAAATGTTAAATTTCCATTGACACTCAACTTCAAGATAAGTCTTCACGCATCTATGTAGATATTTGGTTGCTATTTAACCCATCAATTTGGTTGTCTATATTAGTATATGTTAATTATATCTATTATTTTGGTTGTAAGGGCTTGCCACCCAATTAAATTCGTGCTAGATTGACAAGTGAATTTGTTAGAAAATTAAATATAATTTGGATGATTAAATAATGTTTTTCCAAACAATGTTATATTTATTGGTAGAAACAATCCATCTTGCCACTCCATGACTATTTATGAGTTTAGTGCAATGTTTTCAATCTTCCAATTTGATAATTGGTTGGGAGGAGTTATGATTATTCTATTGAGTTTCTTGTTGATGATTGCTTTACACTCACATAGAATTTTCAATTCCATGTAAAAACAATTTCAAACCATCCAAAAACTAGATATGAATAAAATGAAAGATGGACACTATCCAAAAGATTGATGTAAAAACTCTGAGGAAACCATAATTCAAAATCGTTGAAGAAGACTCCAAACCCATTTTAAACTATCATTTTCTACAATCTACTCCATTTGAAATAGTTCAAGTAGTTCTTTGTTTCCCTCTATTTAATCCCAAATCAGAGATTTTTAATGGGGAGATGGACATTTCATAAGGCTAACTAGTCATGAAAAAACACATTAGGATATACAAATTGATATGTATATGCATAATTGCATTCATGAACCATAAATACATAACATAAAAGCATGAACCATTTGAAATAGAGCATTTGAAGACAAAAACATTGTTATAATAAAAGGACATAGAGGATGACTTTATTCCAAGGGAATGCGGATGTAATGTCATGGTTTCAACCCTTTGCAATGTTTTGAACTTCATCTTATTTTCTTTTGGTTGACCCACGAGGAGGTTTGAACCTAGAATCTAATGGAACATAACACTTCATTATCAAGGTGATCACCAATTGAGCTACCCCCAGTGGGCGAACTTGATCTTGTTTTTGTTTAAATACTTTTCATAGATATTTTCTTACTATACCTTATTTACACTATGAAGTAGACATGTCATGCTAATTTTGGACACTTTTAAATATTGTTTTTTTGCAGTTAATAGAAGAGCCAAGAATAACTAATAATGGGCACCTAAAGGGCTATGATACCACAAGAGGGGAAAGTTGAGGGGGTATAAAACAATTTTATATTCCTAGAATCCTATCTCATTTTTCAACTCATCTTGTGATTAACCTTCAATATATTGAGCCTAGAATATAGTCCAAATGGGATATAAGAGGAGTTGATGAAACCAAGCCCTATATCTAAGCCACCACCTCCTACATTCTGGGAAATTCCCCCCAAAAAAAGAAGCCATTTTTAGACTCTTGTTGGCCATAGTTTTTTCATGCAAAGAAGAGAAAATTAAAATGGAAAGGGAGAGCCCATTTTTAGAGAGGAAAAGGGATATTTTTCTTGGGAAAGAGGGCTTCTAGACTATAGGATGGAACGACCATGAAAGGAGGCCATGGGAACCTTTAGAAGAGCCAAGAATTAAGAAAAAAATATATTGGACTTAATGGAAAACAACTTGGACACTTCTGTGCCAACACTGAATAGCACTAGAGTTAGGAACTATTGAGAAAAAAATGAATAACTTTCCTTGTTTTGTGTGGGGCATGTATTATGGATTCCAAATAATAGTCTTATTTCAAGAACTTGCTAGTGAAACGCTTGGTTAGTATTCTTCTTCTTCCTAAGATGGAGAGATTGCTCTGAGAATTGTATAGTATCCTTCTTTGTCCCAATGATATCATAACCTTGCTAGGGGGTGTTATCCACAAATGAATACCTTCAATTGGTTGGAAAATTACTCCATATTTGTTAGTTGTTTGGCATTCAATCCTTGATAATATAAGTTATTCATCTTCATTATGGAAATTATTTATATAGTTTGACTATAATATGTCATATGGCTTATGGAAATTGAAATCATTCTATAGATTGTTATAATTTTTTGTATTATTTCTATTGCACACATTAAATTATTCCTATAGATTTCCATTAGTGGCTAGGGGATTGGAATTATGGTATTCTTTATCAGGAACAGGTGTTATCTTGGTAGAAATATAGGGATTGTCAAAGGCAAGGATAGGGTCATTCTGAATTCACCAAATCCCTCATCCAAATCGATAATTTTATACTTTGTTGTTATAATTTTCTAGCGATCACAGCTCAAATATTTTTCCTTTTTAAAATTACAATTTCTAATAACACGACAATAGAACCCCACCCTGAAAGTATTACAGAGAAAAAGCAATTAACCTTGAGACATTGAGAAATCAAAAGGAATGGAAGTAATATGTTAAATTTCAATCGACACTCAACTTCAAGACGAGTCTTCATACATCTATGTAGATATTTGGTTGCTTTTTGACCCATAAATTTGGTTTTCCATATTATTATATGTTAATTAAATATCTATTATTTTTGTTGTAAGAGCTTTCCACCCAATTAAATTCATGCCAGATTTACAAGTGAATTTGTTAGAAAAATAAATATAAGTTGGATGATTAAATAATGTTTTTCCCAACAACGTTATATTTGTTGGTAGAAACAATCCATATTGCCACTCCATGAATATTTATGAGTTTAGTGCAATGTTTCCAGTCTTCCCATTTGATAATTGGATGGGAGGAGTTATGATTATTATGTTGTGTTTCTTGTTGATGATTGCTTTACACTCACATATAATTTTCAATTCCCATGTAAAATCAATTTCAAACCATCCAAAAACTAGATATGAATAAAATTAAAGATGGACAATATCCAAAAGATTGATGTAGAAACTTTGAGGAAATCATAGTTCAAAATTGTTGAAGAAGACTCCAAACCCATTTTAAACTATCATTTTCTACAATCTACTTCATTTGAAATAGAGCAAGTAGTTCTTTGTTTGCCTCTATTTAATCCCAAATCAAAGAGTTATAATGGGGAGATGGACATTTCATAAGGCTAACTAGTCATGAAGAAACACATTAGGATATACAAATTGATATGAATATGCATAATTGCATTCATAAACCATAAAAACATAGCATAAAAGCTAGCTACAAAGTGATCTTTCTCAACCATATGCCTGAAACTGCTCGAAACTTCAGAAACTAAATAACCATGTTATTTTAAAATCCAACTCCGGTGAGATTATAAACACACACACTGTATAACATTTAGAGATAGTGTATGTGATACTAAATAGCATAAGATTATATTGGAGCTCTACATCATAATGTGACATTAATGTTTGTGATTATTTGGTAAAATCTATCTCATCCCCAATGCATGTAACATTTGCTACTTGTCATATGTTTTGATTCTCCATAGTTGGAAAAGTAATGGTTGTCAAAGCAATAAACTAGATATTTTGTTATGGATGAATTCACCTAAGTCGAAAAAACAAACAAGAAATATCTCCACGATAGTCATGAATTATCTTGTCAATAGAGAAATTGGTTCTATTAGTGAAAGAACCAAATGTTTCCTGACTGAAAAATATGATGTATTTGCAAAAAATGAGTTCCCTATATCATTGTCACAACCTAATCAACCTCACTAATAAGTATATTATACTAATTATGTCAAATTTAAACCTTTCAAACATCACTTGATGTATATAGGATGCCACATTATTGTAGTTTCTAGGCTTTTCTTTGCAAGAAGGAAATAGATGAAGTACTACCTTTGATCAATTGTTTTCATATGTAAAGTGATGGAAAACTTATCAATCAAGTCTACCCTACATTTGGTAATACCTTCAATTTGAAAATGGCCTACCCCAGGTACAATATGAGTTTTTGTTCTTGTAGCTTCATCAATTTTTCATAACAAGTTGACTCCTCGAGACAATGATACCATTTCTAAAATTTCTTGAATAAGCTTTTGAAGTTCCTTCTAGAGAACCGTCATGAACATCCTTGGGAAGCTATGTCTCCATTTTCCTTGAGGCCATACAACCCTTAGTGTTGTAATTGTGGCTCTAATATCCATTTGTCACGTATCCATGTTCACAAGGATACCATCATTATTGTTATTTGAAAGAATATCTAAAACAATATGACCATAATTATTTATTGTTTACAAAGAAAATGCTTAGATATTAATTTAACTACTCATTTAACCATAATCAAATTTTATTGCAACGTGTTTAGATATTTCTTGTCTTTATGTTGAGTTTTTCACTATAAATGCATGGGAATGATACAATAAATAGTCACCCTAGATAAAAACTTCTCTTTGGTAGAAGAACACAACCATTGTGTTTATTGTTGAATATTTGGCTATTATAACTTTAGTTCTAGGCATGGATACCTTTGGTTCTCATATGCAAGATGTATCACATTTATACATGCATATCACTCAGTTGTGACAACATTTAATTTTCCTTAATTTGCAATGAATTTCTGAAGCAAAATAATTGGATTACAAAAAAGGATCAAACTCTACAAAGGAATCAAGGTATAGGTTGCATCAAGAGCAATAGGCCAAGCAATAGAATGTACAAACTCGAGTGCACTAAAACAACAATATGTGAGACCTCTCAATCTTTTCGACATAGGAATACACATACTTACATGGAGATATTGGTGTGAAAATTAACAAAAGGTAAACACTTCAACATTATGTGTGAGAACACTTAATCTGTTTCACATAGTAATACACATATCATGGAGATATCATGTGTGAAAAATAAAAATAGACAATTCAACATTACTTCCATCATCACCTATCTCAGAAGCTCATTGGAGCATCTCTAACAAACATATAAAAAATTCCCAAAATATTATAGAAAACAAGGGATTTAATGTACCAAATTGTGGAAAATGAATCTATTCTCCCTTCACCCTAGCACAATAATGGAATATATTCCTAATGGAAAGTATAGACTCATATGGATGGAATGAAATTGTACTTGAGATTGATTTAATAAACTATATATATATATATATATATATATATATATATATATATATATATATATATTCTTTTATATATATTCTTTTCTTTTCTTTTCTTTTTATGTTTTTAAATGTGAATAAATATATATTTTTTAATATTTTCCACTTTTTCATTGTAAGAAATATATTTTTCAAATTAATTTTTCATTTCCTACATTTTGTATTTTTTGGGAAGAAAAATACAAGTGAGAGACCACTTCATTTAATTGAGAAGATATTTGTTTGCAGTTGAGCAACAATGCCACAATCGAAGATCGTTTGTTTGCAGCTGAGCAACAATGCCACAATCGAAGATCGTTTATTTGCAGCATGTGCTGAGGAAAAGTGCCACACTCGAAGATCACAATCACCAAAACCAATGGTAAAGCCTTCTCTGACAACACTTTATTTTTGTTTCAATGAGTTTTTCTTTTTCATCCATGAATAAATTTTTGAAGAGTAATTGGACGACATTAGAATATTTTAAAAAAATGCAAGAATCAAAACTTTTCAGCTAATTTTTTCCATTTTTGTGAAAAAATTGGGTAACATTAGATTATTTTGAAAATGAAACAATCAAATATTTTGGGCACACTTTTATTTTCACTCATGATCAGGAATCCCCCTTGGAATTTAAGAAGCTAGTCACCAAGGATCCTCATAATTCCATGGCTTATTGGAGTGTTGAATTCCCCTTGTGCCACTGGGATGGTATTACCTGCATCCACGGAGAGTGGGCACTCTCGAACTCAATTCCAGGGATATGGAAGGATCTATTTCTCATCCCATCATCAATTTTTCATTTCTCCACTCACTGGATCTTTCTAGAAATGTGTTTCACCCTCATATCCTAGTTCAATTAGGACATCTCTTTCATTTGAAGAATCTTAGTTTGTTCGATAATCAATTAAAAGGAGAGATACCATATCAACTCAATAGTTGTAGAATTATGGCATTCTTAGAGCTCCTATTCAACATTTTGAATGGAAATATCCCTGTGGAGCATCAAAATGCCATCTAGAATATTTTATTATTTTTATAGATCACTAGAATAACAAAAGAACAAAGTGATGCCCCTCATTTATTTTTTTCCTAATGTCACTTTTTCTCTCTGTATATGATAAGAGTCATAGTGGGTGTTTTTCATTATTATATTTTCTATGGTTGACCAATTAAAAAACAAATAATATTGTTACACTATTTTGGCGTCACATGGGTCTTTATCAATTCGGTGGTGCATTAGAGAAATTTGGATCTTGAATTTAGTGGTAAATATTTCCATATTATTAAAGATATCATATTTAAAATAATTAATTTATCACTTCCACCAATTATTAACCCATTTCGTTAAAATAAAAATAAAAATAAAAAACTCTTTATCAATTAAAAAAATGTTAAACATTACTAAAAATCAAAATAACAACTTACCTTATATTATAAAATGTCTAATATGTCATATAACTTACATTATAATATAGCATCTCTAATATGTTATACAACGTGCCACAATTATTGATATATTATATCATGATGTTCCACGCATGCGCCAATGAAGTGCTGCTAATGCCATCATGTTATATATATCCTTGATTGAAGTGATTAAACATTAGGATAGAAGACCAACAAACAAATTACAATTGAAATGATTTCGAAAATTTGTGAAAATTTTGGTTTTTCCATATTCCCTTCCTCATTATATAAGGTCACAATGAGACCCGTGTGAAGTTTTGAAATTTTTTTTGGATCTATTCGGCTATGTATATGTATGTAACATTTGATTTCTTTTGAAATAACAAGGTGCAATTTTTTCTTTCTTGAAATAAAAAAGTTTGGTATGCAACCATGTGTACCAATGACTAACAAGAAGATATTGTGGTTGGTATGCAACCATGTGTATCAATTACTAACAAGAAGATATTGTGGTTGGTATGCAACCATGTGTACCAATGACTAACAAGAAGATAGTGTTGTTGCAGAAATAATTGACCTACAACCATAGCTTAGAAAGGTCCTAAAGAGTTATACATGGATCGCATAACCTTAATACCAAAAGTAAGAAATGTTTGATGTGATATAAAAAAGTGACTTATGGTGAAATTGTAATATTTTATAATTTAAGCATGCCATTTATATAATTGTATGCATTTTGTTTTTGCAATTATTTATATTAATGTATATGTTTAATTATTTTATATGTTCTTTTATATATATATATATATATATATATATATATATATATATATATATATATATATATATATATATATATATATATATATATATATATCACATTAAAATATTTATTTAGTGAAATATATATATATCATATTAAAATATTTATTTAGTGAAATATTTTATATTGGAAAAATTGAAATAAAAAAATTAATAAAATAAAATTATAACTTTACTTTAAATTGTTGTTAATTTATTATTATTTAATATATATATATATATATATAAAATAAAAAAATATACATTTAAAAAAATATGTAAGAAAAAAAATATAATAAAGTAATAGTAAGTAATATGTAATAAAAACTTCATAACATTTGTGAACATTATAGTTTTCATACTATTATTAATTAAATAAATTTTATATATATAACAATTACTTTCCTGCATATTTTCTTTTTATATTAAAAAAATTAAATATTGTTAAAACAAATGTTTTTAATTTTAATCAAATTTTATTAATTACTAATTTCATTTTTAATATTTAAGAATTTATATAATAAATTTAAAACAATATATTAAATTATAGATTACCAAATTTTATTAATTCTTGTGTTTGCAAATTAATTTAAATATAAAATATGTATAGATTTATTTTGATGAAGTGACATATATTTGGGTAAATTCGATACAAGTAAAATAATTAAAATGCTATATTAAAAAAATCTACATGTCATTATTTTATTTATTTCTTATTTTTTCTTAGGTGACTATTTTTGAGTTGAAATTTCTTCTAACTAGAAAAGTAATTGACATGAGGTTGGGTAAAAGGGATTTCTTGCTGAAAATTCTTAGTAGTCATAGACTATGGCCAACATCCTCCATATCTTCATATTCTTATTATTCCTTTGGGTCATGGGAAGTGGTGACCAAAGGGTCACTTCTTTTTGTCGATGTGAATTTATTTTGGAATAATGATATATGCGATGCATGTTGATTTGATAGTCATATATGTAAATTAAAATTTTGTTAATTATTTTTTTATAGGGAATTATTGTATATGATGACGTTGCTATATTTTTAAATGGATGTTGTCAGTTCCCTTAAATTTATTTACAAACAATGTTATCAATTTGAATTGTGATATCTTCTTTAATGATATTTAGGAATTGTGATATATTTCACTATGAAAATTAAATTAGTTTAGAAATGAATCCATAAAGGGGGTCATAAATGGAAATAAAAGTACACTCTGTAAGAATTCAAATGCAAATGTAAATGCGGATGTAACCATGGATGCAAAACTAGGAGTAGATTTGTATGTTAAATTAGGCATTAAAACAAGATGCAAACATAGACATGAAAAGTGTTTTAAACTAGAAGTAAAACAAGTGCAGCAATAGACACAAAGAAGGAACAAAACATGGAATACAAAAGGATAAAAGATTGGGCACAAACACAAATTCAAAAATGGACACCAAACTAGAAGCAAAAAAGGAAAAACAACTAGATGTAAAATAGGATGCAAAAGGAGATGCCAAGTTGGGTGCTAAAAATAAGAAAAAAATGATGCAAATTAAGATGCCAAATGATGATGCAAAGATTAATGTAAATTTGGGATGAAAACTTGGGGCAAAAAAGGGAAAAAAAAAAAAGGATGTAAGAAAAGACATAAAACACGATTCACAATGAGGCTGAAAAACAGGTGAAACCAAGGATGCCATATTGGATGCCAAAAATGATGCATACCTAGATACAAATTTAGACTCAAACTTAGACACAAAATGAGAGGCAAATGTGGACACAAAATGAGAGGCAAATGTGGACACAAAACATTGTTACCGATCAAATAGGTAACCTGACCTCAAAATGGGAACTCTAGCCCAAAAAGACTCAAAAAACATGAAAAAACACCCCAAAAACAAAAAGTGTGTATTCCAGAACGCACTTCGTATTTTTTTAAGGTCAAATTTCAACATTTTATAAAATTATGGTAAAAACAAAATTGTTTCTTGAAAAAAGGATTGAAAAAACACCCTCAAAACAAAACAAGTTGATGCTGGAATAACAAAAAAAAAAATTGTGTCATACTTTTGGCATTTTTAAAAATAGAAATAACATTTTTTAATTTTTAAAATTCAAACATTAAAAAAAAACCTAAAATTTAAGAAAAAAAATAATTTTAAAAAATAAAAACATTTAAAAGCTTAAAATTTAAAAATATATGAAGATAAAAAAAATTAAAAAAAAAAAACAAAATAAAAATTTTAATTCAAACATTATAAAAAACCTAAAATTTAAGGAAAAAAAAAATTAAAAAAATAAAAATAAAAATAAAATAAAAAAAATAAAAACAAGTTAAAAAAAGAAGGAAATTATAAAAAATTAAATATAAAAATTAAATTTAAAAAAGAAAAAGAAAATGCTTATTAAAAAAAAAAAAACAAACAAACAAACAAACATTATTTAAATTAAAAGTAAAAAAATGAAAAATTAATTAATAATAAAAAATAAAAATAAAATACAATGAAAATATTAAATTTAAAACAATATATATTAAAAAAACAAATAAACTATAAAAAATAAATTAAATTTAAATTATAAAAAATAAAATATATATATGAACTTAAATTAAAATATGTGTTAAATTTTTAAAAAAAAAAAAATATTAAAATAACAAATTAAATTTAAAAACAAAAATATTAAATTTTTTCCCCGGATGCGGGTGCAAGTGTCTGTAATGGGAGCGATTGGACGCAAGGCAATCGGACGGGAGGCCACATGCCATCCCTCACGGAACCTTGGCGCCCACCTGATCGCAGTTAATGCCCTCGTATGATCTTAATGGCGTTGATATGGAGTCGATTCTCATTATAGAAACTGATATTCGAGGCAGCCTCGACTGCTGCAACCGCATTTCACATAAGATTTTCAGGCTTGGTCATTCAATGCGGAGGTTGGATGGTTGTAGGAACGGACTGTTATATGCAATGGAGCCGCTCGCCCCTACACCAATGCATTCGTGGTGTAATCCTATTCAGGACAGTGCCAGAGTTCGCACCACCACTGGGAAGCGCAGTCGCCATACCTGTTGTTTGGTGCCCGCTGACAGTTTTCACATTTCAATAGCAGGCTCTTGCTTGTCTGCAACAGTGGTTCTGGGCACTCCACCTGAGCGGAACCCCGTCAATACTCAGTCGCTTCAGCACTCCAGCTCCTGTACAGTTGCAAAAATGCCAAGGCTTCGGCAGAGGATGCGGTGCCGGAGAGGGTCCTCTCGTTCGGCCAGAAGGCATTCGCCTTCCATTTCCTCTTCTACATCAGATACTTCTGCGCCCTCTGGCAGCCTCCCTCGTCTCTTTCGTGGGCGCTTGCTTCGTTCTGGTCGACGGCTTGACTCGCCTTCTGGTGATGCTTTGTCGGCTCAGTCCCACACAACCCTCTTCTCGTTCGATTGTGCTCTCAACAGACCACGAGTTACCGTGGCCATCTCTGTAGTCTTCCTGGAGGAGCCCCTGCCTGAGACTCCGCCAGACGAGCATGCTCCGGTCGACAGCGCACATTTGGAAGCGGTGCAGCAGGATTTGAGGGGTCAGCCTTCTGAGAACAGGGAGTCTTTGCAAGTAGACGCAGGATGCGTTCAGGCACATGTCGAAGCAACTCCTCCAGATGTCCACAACACCGCTGACCTCTCCCATGCTCAAGGTGATCCAGAAGAATACGGATGCAGGATCGAGGAAGTTGCGCCGGATGAGTAATTCGGCCCTCTTCTCTTGTCTTTTTTGTTTTTTCTCTGCCCTCACTGAGGGAGTGTTTGGTTGTTTTAATGTTTCCTTCAACTCTGGACCATTTTTTGTCAATGTCCAGTCTCAGTCTTTACAGCGGTCCAGTACTGTTATAGTCCAGTGCTACAGCTACAATATGTCTATGCTCCTAGTGTTAAGTCAAAGACATTCCAGTCTGATCCCCTGCGTGGGATTTTTTCAATTGGTTGTTCCTCAGGCTGGTTTCCCTCTAGTAGGGCAGCCAAAAACTAGTCTATGTCAGTTAAAATTGCCTCCCCGTAGGCACTGTTATGGCCTAGGCCAGATGTACTATATTTTCCACTGTTAATAGATTACTCTAACTTAGAAAAAAAGAAAAATATTAAATTTTAATAAATAAATGAATAAACAAATAAATTTTGAAAGAAAAAATAAAACCATTGTTAAAAGAAAAACTTTAAAAATCAATTAAAAATGGAAAATTGAAATATATATATATATATATATATATATATATATATATATATATATATATAAAAATTAAAAAAACAAATTAATTTAAAAAAAAAATTAAGTTTAATTAAAAAAAAATCTAATTTTAAATACACAATTTTAATTGAAACAAAAAAATATACAAAAATTTATGTAATTATGTAAAATCCAAATAAATTTTAAAAAAAAATACAAAATTTATTAAATTTTATAAAATTATATTAAAAAATAAATAAAATTAAAAAATAAATTAAAATTAAAAAAAAATTCAATTAAAAAAAAAAGCAAAATTTAATAAAAATTATTAACAAAAATAATAATAATAATAATAATAATAAAATTAAAAAATAAATAAAAACAAAACAAATTTTATTTAAAAAATAAATAAATAAAATTAAATAAAATTAAAAATAATAATAATAATAATTTTTTGAAATAATAATAATAATAAAATTAAATTAAAATTTAAAAAAAAATTAAATGTAAATTTAAATTTTAAAAAAAAAAAAAAAACAACTGCTGGTGGTGGTGGGGGCGGCGGGCGGCCGTGAGGCCAGCTGGGCCACCCTCGTGGCGCCGCCCAGCCGGCCTCACAGCCACCTGCCGCCCCCACCACCACCACCAGTTTTTTTTTTTTTTTTTTTAATTTTAAAATTTGTATTTTGTTTTCTTATTATTATTATTATTATTTTTTCTAAATTTTAATTTTGTAATTTTAATTATTTTTAATATATATATATATATATATATATATATATAAAAGAACAGAACAGATACTACACTTGATCTTAGCCAAAAGGCCGAGAAAGGTATTATATATATTATATGGTTTTTTTTAATAAGTTAGAAAAAAAGGTTTTTGATGTTTTTTTTTTAATTTTTTTGGTCAATTTTTGTTTTTTTTCTTTAAGTTATGTGTTTTTTTTTTTCAAATTTTGTCATTTCCTTTGATATAATTTTCAAATATTTTTGTTTTTTTTAATTTATTTTTGTTTAAATTTTTTATTTTTACGAGCTATTTTTGTTTTTTTTTACATTTTTATTGATTTTTTTTATTATTTATATATATATATATATTTTATCTAAGTTTTGTGTTTTATTATCAACATGAAAATCACCACTCTAAAAAAAAAAAGGTTGATGCAGCATCAATACATTTCAAAATTAGCATGAAAATCACCACTTAAAAAGAAGAAAGAAAAAAAGTTGATGCTGCTTCAATACATTTCAAAATTAGCATGAAAATCACTAACATTTTAAAACAAATATTCATACTTCATAAATAAAAATATGAGAGTGTCAAAAATGTGCACCAAAAAAAAAAAATGGTGATTCTGCATCACCACTTTTCAAAATCGAGTGCTTTTTATGCTACCAAAAAAAAGTAGGTAACATTGCGGTTACCTATTTCATCGATAACATTGTTACAAAATGAGGCAGAAAAAGGAAGCAAATTTGGATGGTGAAAATGATGTAAAATTAGACACCAAAAATGATGCAAAATTGGATGAAAAGTGGACGTAAATAATGGTGAAACATTGGATACAATAGTAGACACAAAAAATGGTACAAAATGGGCATAAAAATAGCGCAAAATTGGATACAAATTGAGATGAAATGGTGGATGCAAAAAGTGATGCAAAACTTGGTGTAAAAACAAATACAAAAGTGGACGTAAAAAATGTCTTAAAATAAAATATAACATTAGGCTAAAAATGAGATGCAAAGGTGGACACAAACACATGAATTAACATAGGATGCAAATTTGGATGCTCAAAAGGGTGTAAAATTGGATGCAAGAAAGTATGTTAAAAACGATGCAAAATTAGATGTAGAAAATGATGCAAAATATGGTGCAATATGGGATGTGAAAAAGGGAGGCAAATCAAACGCAAAAGTGGATGTAAAAAATGGTCCAAAAAAGCATGCAAAAATGGGCACAAAAATGGATGCAAAATTTGGTGTTAAAAAACATTCAACATATAGTGCAAAGATAGACACTAAAGTAGGTGCAAAACTAGACACAAAAATAGGTGCAAAACTAGATGCAAAAATATGTGCAAAATTAGAAGAAAAAACTAGTGCAACACAAGATGCAAAACCTGGTGTAATAATAGATGCAAAAATAAACACAAAATGAATGCAAAAAAGGTGTTAAATTGGATGCACAAGACAATGTAAACTTGATGCAAATGATGGTGCAAAAATGGAAGAAAAGAATGACACGAAATAGGAAGCAAAAAATAATGAAAAATAGATAGAAAAAATGGCACAAAGCTAGAAGCAAAGCCTGTCATAAAATCATATGCAAATCTTGGTGCAAAAATTTACACAAAAAATGATGCATAATCTAGTGTAAAAAAGGTTGCAAAATCTAGCATGAAAAAGGATACAAAATTAGGCGCAAAAAAGAACGCTTTAAAAAATGTAAAATAGATCCATATTTAGCTCGAGGTTGTTCATCCCAATTGTAAAACAATTCACTAAAATCTGACACAAATTCCCTATTTTATTGTAGTGAAGGAATCCAATATGAGTTCCAATAATTCTCCATTATAAACTTTTCAACAATAACATAGTTAGAAGCATTGTTCATAAAAAATTGGACAACATACTACGAACATATCTCCTAGATGAAGTTATCCAGAAACTCACATAATAACAATGCATCTTTAACATATGTAGACGCATCAACGTATTTGATAAACATTATCCCCTTAGGAAAATTAACTAATAAATTTGGAATGGACCTGCTCTTGATATATGTCTAACTGTTTGACATAATGGTGCATCTTGTGATCTCATATGATTCTTTCACCTAAACTAATCTTCAGTGCAATCATCATTTTTCCTTTGAAGGATATTCCCTCTCAAGTCATTATAAGAAGGGCCCTTGTAGCTAGAACAAAAAATGGTCGTAGAATTAAACATGGAATGATAGAATGGGTTGTTCGTGTAAATTTTTAATGATATGTCACTTCATAGAAAAACATTTGCCACAATTATTTCAACCTCCTCCTTCTCCTTTGATTTCACCATAAGGTTTCTCCCTTGGCAAAAATCTTGGCATAAAGAAAGGTGAGGATTTTTAAGGGCCAGACATTGCAAAATGTGAGCTCAAGGATTGGATTTCTCTTACTTCTGAGAAGCTTGTAGATCTATTTGTGAGTTCAAGCCTCACTTCTTCCTTTTGATCTCTCTTCATACTATAGACTTATCTCCTAGATGAATTTATCCAATAAATTACATAATAATTGTGCATATTTAACATATGAAAATGCATCAATAAATTTCATAAAACATTGTCCCCCTTAGGAAAATTAACAAAGAAATTCATAATGGACCCGCTCTTCCTATTTTTTCCAACCATTTTTCATAACAATGTATCCTGTGATCTCCCACTATTATCTGAAATTATCTAATCTCCAGTGCAATCAACCTTTTTCCTCTTGAAGGAGACACCCTCTCAAGTCATTATAAGAAGTTATGTTGTAGCCCAAACCAAAAATGGTCATAGCTTCAAACATAGAATGGTAGAATGGGTTGTTCATGGTAATGTTGAATGATATGCCACCCCATAGAAAATACTTTTCCACAATTTTTCCAGCATCCTCCTCATCCTTCAATTTCACCATTAAATGAATATAAGGTTTGCCCCTATGCATAGATCTCGACACAAAGAAAGGTTAGGATGTTGAGGGGATAGGCGTTGCAGAATGTGAGCTCGAGGATTGAATTTCTCATACTCCTAAGAAGCTTGTAAATCTATTTTCAAGCTCAAGCCTCACTTCTTCCTTTAGATCTATCTTCTTATGAATTTGAAAAATGGATTAGTTTACAATGTGGAAAATTTATGGTGGATGCTAGGAAAAAATCCATTTCATTCCCTGGAATTCTAGCGAAGTAGTATTTCAAACAGTTGATTCTACCAAACATTCCAATATCACATAAATTGTAATCCAACCTCATTCTATTACGACCCTCATAGGCTAGACCATTCTCCCACATTGTATCTAATGGATTTTGCATTTGATTCTTGAAATGTGTAGACTCTAGAGCACTAATTAAATTTGTAAGCTTATTGGACAAAAAAGGGAGGGAACTTAGAATACAAATCCACAAAAAACTTCAAAAATGATACAATTGAAAACCTTAGCTACATAAGTATTAAATCTTCCATTCAAAGAGGGAAAAAATAGGTATATATAATAAACATTGCATACCCTTTACTAGATTTTAAAAAACAAAGAAAAGGAAGGAATTTTGTTTCCATACATGGAAATTATGGATATGGTATATTGGAGTATATCTCCACTCCAAAAGTTCTCAGCTGATGGCAAAGAAAACTATGGATTTTCCCTTGTTTGTTGTCTGAAAAATTATCCCAATGTTTATACAACCCTTATAGCTCAATCTCATCACAAAAAAAACCCAAAATGACCCTAAAAACTTGAATTGAATTTTTTTATCACAACAATTTAAGCAACATACCGATAAAGTGGGGTCATCTTGCGATAAATAGGAAAATTATAGTGAAAAAATAAATTATCAAAATCATTTCAATTTCAGAAAATTATAGTGAGAATTACTCGTGATAATATCTACGACATTGAATTCATCGATAATATCACGATAATTATGATATTATCATGATATGTGCAACACAAGTGTCTTCTGGATTTCTTGTATACATGTTATATATAAAACATTAAAAGAAAATTTGTAATTGAATCCTATATCTAATTATTTTTATACAATTTATATATTAAAATGAAAAAAAAAATCATTTGTTTCGCTTATTTTCCCCTTCTAGATACATTGAAAATTCAAGAAAGGACCTCTTGGTTAAAGACTTATAGGTATGTGTTTTCATCCCCCATTTCACTTAAGCATCTCTTCTAGATTGCTTATATATAAAAATGAAAATATTCTTCTCCATTTCACATATTCTGATATTATCATGATGTGTGCAACATTCATTTGCTAGATTGCTTGTATACATGTTATATATAAAAATGGAAAAAAAAAAAAAAAATGGAATGTATATCTAATTTCTTATATACAAGTTATTTATTAAAATGAAAAATATCCTCCATTTCACATATGTCTCTTATAATACATTGAAAATTCAACAAATACCTCTAGGTTAAATACTGACATATGTGTTTTCATCCTCCATTTCATTTATGTGTCTATTTTGAATTGTATGTATACAAAATATCTATAAAAGTGAAAATATCCTCCTCTATTTCACTTATGTGTCTCTTCTATATTACTTATGTACATGTTATCTACAAAATTGAAAAAATAAAACTATAATGAAATGGTATATCTCTTATGTATTTCTTGCATATATGTTATCTATAAAAATGAAAAAATCCTCCTCAGTTTCCCTTATTTGTGTCCTCCAAATTGCTTGTATATAGGGTATCTATAAAAATATTTACTAAATGCAAAATATTTATTGTGTTCTCTCAAGATCAGATTTAGACATCCATGAAAATGGTCCAACATTATCTGGCCAGACCCCTGTGTTAAACGAGTTAGTGCTCTACCAAGCCACTAGAACCCAACCTCGAGTTACATACGAGTAAATTGGCATGGTTGGTTGATGTTCAAAACAATTGTTATTTCATTTTCTATGCAGCTTCATGGAAAAAAAACCCACAAAGCCTAGAAATTTTTCTAATTTTAGATTGTTGTTGACAATCTGGTTGTTTGTGCTAAAAGGAAATGTAGCACATGTTAGATTTCATTCCCCTTGTAATGTTATTTTTTCCATTGTGTTTGTGTTTTTCCTAGAAGAAAA
This sequence comes from Pinus albicaulis, assembly GCA_034641835.2. Taxonomy (NCBI): domain Eukaryota; kingdom Viridiplantae; phylum Streptophyta; class Pinopsida; order Pinales; family Pinaceae; genus Pinus; species Pinus albicaulis. Next base: position 59,103 of record JAXQQM020074842.1, read on the forward strand.
TATGTGTTTTCATCCTCCATTTCATTTATATGTCTATTTTGAATTGTATGTATACAAAATATCTATAAAAGTGAAAATATCCTCCTCTATTTCACTTATGTGTCTCTTCTATATTACTTATGTACATGTTATCTATAAAAATGAAAAAATAAAACTATAATGAAATGTTATATCTCTTATGTATTTCTTGCATATTGGTTATCTATAAAAATGAAAAAATCCTCCTCGGTTTCCCTTATTTGTATCCTCCAAATTACTTGTATATAGGGTACCTATAAAAATGAAAAAAAGTCATCCTTCATTTCACTTATATTTATTTGTAAAAATGAAAATAGAAAAGTGTAATGGAAAGTTATATTTCTTCTGGATTTATTGTATATGGTATCCATCCTTATGTCCATTGCAGATTTTAGAATATTTTGGAAATTGAATGAGCATGAGAAAAGTCAATTTTTTGACAATCATTTGAATTTGTTCATGCCCATCCAATTTTTTAAATATATTGAAATCTACAATCAATATATGCTCAGGTATATCCAATTAGTAAATGTTGAGAATTCATTGAAATACTGTAGAAATTTGAATAACTGATATATTATTCACCGAGATTCTCCTGATCACACACTATTTGAGCTTCATGCATAATACAGAATCTCTTCTACCATTGATCATCACATGCGGAAATAAAATCAATTGCGTGCATACATTAAAACCACAAACAATCACACATATGAACACAGTATTTAATGGGAAAGCTTAAAGCTGAAAACCCCAACTATCTGTATATTATATGTCATGGAGATCATGTAAAAATCATAGTACAAAGCTCCTCACAAGCTCTCATGCACACCCTCAATTGCTACACACTATCAAGCTAGATCTAGCAAAACACATGCTCCAATCTTTTGCCACTTGATAGCCAGCCTCTATTGTGTTTTCAATGCTATGGGATGGCTTCATTAAATGGATAAACCACCTGGCTTGTACTGCGCAATCCTCATGGGCTTCTCCACCTATCCGTGTGTTGCAAATAGCAACTGTATAGTCACAACTGATAGTTAACCTGCTCTTTCACCTATTTCTGCACTGGTCTCCACTGAAACTGTCCATGCACTGAAGTTAACTGATGCATTCTTTAGTTGATTAATGAGTTTATAATTAGTGAATTAATTAATAATTAATTCACACCACTCTCACTAATTTTATCAATTAGTTAAACTGAATACAAATAGCTCAACTATGTTTAGATTAGTTAAACTCAATACAACTCCACTAACTTCCTCAATCAACTCCACCAAACTCTGTCACATGAGTTCTAACTGAAGTATCCATGCAATAGCTCCACTTAACCCTCAGGAATAGCGTAATTCCTTCTGTCAACTCTTGTGCCACATCTGTGCACTTAACTGAAGTGCTCCAAGAGAATAAGATAATGTTTATAGTCCAAATATTATTAAGAGCTAATAATATTCTACATATCTATTTTTAGACTGGCAATCTAAAAATAGATTCCGCCCAATATGTCTAAAAATAGAAGTCCATCTATTTTTCCAACTTGACCAACCATCCACAAATAGCATCCTGCAACTCATAGAACATGATCCATATGTCTAAAAATAGACATAGTCTAAAAATAGACTTTGCGCCAAAAATAGCCTGCGTGCCCACTTAGTGAAGGCGACTTCTTTCCACTAAGCTCATCATCTTGTTGCAATCTCAACACTCCCTCTCAACAAGATAAGGATTATCTGCCACCCCTATCCTGCCTCTATGGTATTCGAATTTGCTCTTGGTGAGTGCCTTCATCAAGATATCAGCATCCTGATCCTCCGTGGGAATGTATGAAAGTAACATGATCTTCTGCTGCACACAATCTCTGATATGATGATACCGATCCGTGAAGCCATGCCGCCTCAACTCATCCTCTTGTCTGTACCATGATCCATATCCCGATGTGCCTCTGAGATATCTCAATACATGCTTGCCTGCCTTCCAGAAGAGCTTGGTTGGCTTAACCATAGCTTGTGAAAGCTGGTTAACTGCATAGCATATGTCGGGTCGTGTATTGACCAGATACATAAGCGACCCCACCAACTGTCGATAAACAGTGGCATTCACTACCTCCGCTGAAGTAGCATCCTCCTTCCTCCAACCACCAGGAAGAGGAGTATCAACAGGCTTGCAGCCATGCATGTTGAACTTCTCCAGTATCTCCTGGGCATACTTACCCTGAGAAACAAACAGTCCATCACTGCACTGCCAAATTTCTAATCCTAGGAAATAATGAAGGAGGCCCAAGTCCTTCATCTCAAACTCTTTTGCAAGATCATCCTTGCATGAGTGTATCAACAGTTCATCACCTGTCAAAATCAAATCATCTACATAAAGTACAATGATCAGCAACTTACCCTCCACCACAATCTGGTATAGGTTAGGATCCGCCTCACTCTTGGAGAATCCAAGTCCGGTGAAATAACTGTCTATCCGTGTGTACCAAGCACGAGGTGTTTGTTTCAACCCATACAACGCTCTCTTGAGCCTGCACACATGCGACTCGCTGCTGAAGATCTCGAAACCTTCGGGCTGCTCTATGTACACCTCCTCCTCAATGACTCCGTTGAGGAACGTAGTCTTCACATCCATCTGATGAATGTGCCACCCCATCTGCGCTGAGAGAGCAAGAATCGTCCGTATGGAAGAATACCTTGCGACAGGTGCAAAGGTCTCCTCATAATCGATCCCCTCAATCTGTGAAAAGCCTCGGGAAAAAAATATTGCCTTGTACTTCTCCACACTCCCGTCAGCTGCCTGCTTCACTTTGTAGATCCATCTCGAACCCACCACTGATTTCCCCTCCGGTCTCGGGACAATCTCCCATGCACTGTTTCTGACAATCGAATCATACTCTTCCACCATGGCATCTACCCATGCGGGGTCCTCCACAGCTTCCTCAAAAGAGGATGGCTCTATCACAATACACTTGCTCATAAGATCCATGTATCCAGTATACTGGTCAGGTGATTGTCTCTGTCTGCGCTGTGATGTACATGCTCCTACAACCTTCTCTGCATCTTGAGCCAGTTGCTCAGCTTCTATAGTGCGCTTCCGCCCTCTGATGGTTGGCGCTGCCTGAGTGGTCTCTTCCACTCCATGAACCTCATCTTGTGGCTGATCCACATCCTGAGACTCATCCTTAGGAACTAATAGCTCCTCATCTGCATGCAAGTGTGGCTCCTTCTCAAGCGAACACTTCATGTCTTTCTCCTCATGAAATTTAATATCTAGTCGCACAACAGTCTTGCGACTATCTGGAAGATACACACGATAGTTGTGGGGTGTATTAGTGTACCCCACAAATATCCCAACCTCCGTAGTTGGCTCCAGTTTCTTCCTGGCATCCTTCGTCACATGAATGTAAACAGGTGAACCAAAAATCCTCAAATGGGAAATATCAGGCCTCTTACCAGAAAACGCCTCCTCGGGTGTACTCATGCCAAGTATCCCGTGAGGACAACGGTTTTTCACATAAACTGCAGTATTGCATGCCTCAACCCACAAGAGTATGGGAAGGCCCTGATCATGCAACATCGCCCGTGCAGCACCCACGATCATTCTATTCTTCCGCTCAGCAACCCCATTCTGTTGTGGGTTATGAGGTGCTATGAACTCTCTTCGAATTCCTTCTGCGCTGCAAAAGTCCTTGAATTCGCCAGAGATGAATTCACCACCATTGTCGCTCCTAAGAGCCTTCACCTGCTTCCCCGATTCTTTCTCAACCAGTGCCTTGAACTCACAGAACTTTGAGTATGTCTCGCTCTTCTTCCGCATGAAGAAGATCCAACAACACTTCTGAGAAAAATCATCAACAAAGATCACATAGTACCTGTGCTTTGCTATCGAAGCTACTGAGAAAGGTCCACACACGTCTGTGTGAATTCTCTCAAGGATTGTCGTGGCGCGACTATCCTTCTCGTGAAAGGTGGCTTTCACAAATTTTCCCAAGGTACACCCCTTGCACTGATCTGACTGCGCAAGAGTGCCCTTAGGAAGCCCAATAGAAATCTGTTGCAGTATCTTCAAAGCTCCATGGTGAAGGTGGCCCAATCTCCGGTGCCACAGCTCGCCATCATCCCAGCTCACCACTCCTTCTGCCTTGCCTGCCATTGCTGCGCAGCCATCTACCTGCAATTGATAAAGGTTCTTAACTCGAACCCCTATCCTCCGGGTCTCACCAATTGCCTTACTGCGCAGGAAAGCCTTTCCCTCGCTAAAGACAACATCATATCCCTTGTCTTCTAACATTGCCACAGAGATAAGATTCTTCTTCAATCCTGGAACATGCATCACTTCCTTCAATACGAAGGGTTTACCAGACTCCCTCTCAAAGGAAATGGTACCGATATCGGTCGCATTGTATCTACCATCATCGCCCATCTCGATGTGCACTCCAAGATCTTTCTCATCCAGATCAGTAAACAAATCTCGATCTCCTGTCATATGAAAAGATGCACCACTGTCAAGAAACCACACTGATCCCATCACACTTGAGACCAAGCATGCGATCAGCGAAAATTCCATCTCAAACTGCGAGGCTAAGGCCTCTCCAGCTGCAGTCCCAGCAACCTGCTTATTTTTCTTCTTCTGTGGACAATTAGTGGCATAATGTCCATGTTGGTGACAGTGAAAGCACTTCACCTTAGACATGTCCTACTTCTTGCCTTTCGCATCGGATTGAGAAGCTTTCTTGCTCTTCCCCTTCTTTGCTTTGGCAGCCAAAGTGCAATTCTCTTCATCAGAGTTCTTTGATGAAGATTCGTCCCTGGTACTCCGCCTTATCTCCTCTTGCACAAGATCCGACCAAAGTCACTCCCATCCTGGCAATTTCTCCCGACCATTGACAGAGTCCTGATAGGAAGGCCAACTCTTCGGAAGCCCAAGGAGAGCCAAGCTCACCAAGTCCTCATCATCAAAAATCACCCCCACACTTCCCAGCTCATCCCTGCATTGGATGAACTTCGTGAGGTACTTGGGCATATTGTCGCCTTTCTCCATTTTTATGTTCCTAAGTTTATCCTTGAGCGCCAACTTCCTCTGGTCGCTCTTGCTTTGGAATAAGTCTGTCAATGCTTTCCACATCAAGAATGAAGAAGCCTTACCATGAAGGCTGGACACTATGTGATCCTTTACACCTTCCAATAGAATTATTCGACACTTTGTTGTCTTCTTTTGCCATGCATCAAGTGCTGCAGCATCGCTAGAAGCAGGTTTTGGAATTTCTGCATCTATGAACTCCTTCAACCCATTGTCATCCAGCACCGCCTCCATCCTGTCCTTCCATGCAATATAATTCGAGCTGCCCTCAAGGGCATACTCCAATCGCAATCCGTTGAAAGACATCTCAACTTCAACACCAAGAAAACACTGCTGCAAATTCGAATTCCACCAGCACAAAACTCAACCGCTTCAATGTTTTTCAATTGCTCCAATGATCAATATCGCTCTGATACCATGTAGAAATTTGAATAACTGATATATTATTCACCGAGATTCTCCTAATCACACACTATTTTAGCTTCATGCATAATACAAAATCTCTTCTACCATTGATCATCACATGCGGAAATAAAATCAATTGCATGCACACATTAAAACCACAAACAATCACACATATGAACACGGTATTTAATGGGAAAGCTTAAAGCTGAAAACCCCAACTATCTGTATATTATATGTCATGGAGATCATGTAACAATCATTGTACAAAGCTCCTCACAAGCTCTCAGCACAACCTCGAATTGCTACACACTATCAAGCTAGATCTAGCAAAACACATGCTCCAATCTTTTGCCACTTGATAGCCAGCCTCTATTGCATTTTCAATGCTATGGGATGGCTTCATTAAATAGATAAACCACCTGGCTTGAACTGCGCAATCCTCATGGGCTTCTCCACCTATTTGTGTGTTGCAAATAGCAACTGTATAGTCACAACTGATAGTTAACCTTCTCTTTCACCTATTTCTGCACTGGTCTCCACTGAAACTGTCCATGCACTGAAGTTAACTGATGCATTCTTTAGTTGATTAATGAGTTTATAATTAGTGAATTAATTAATAATTAATTCACACCACTCTCGCTAATTGTATCAATTAGTTAAACTGAATACAAATAGCTCAACTATGTTTAGATTAGTTAAACTGAATACAACTCCACTAAATTCCTCAATCAACTCCACCAAACTCTGTCACATGAGTTCTGACTGAATTATCCATGCAATAGCTCCACTTAACCCTCAGGAATAGCGTAATTCCTTCTGTCAGCTCCTGTGCCACATCTGTTCACTTAACTGAAGTGCTCCAAGAGAATAAGATAATGTTTATAGTCCAAATATTATTAAAAGCTAATAATATTCGACATATCTATTTTTAGACTGGCAATCTAAAAATAGATTCTGCCCAGTATGTCTAAAAATAGAAGTCCAACTATTTTTCCAACTTGACCAACCATCCACAAATAGCATCCTGCAACTCATAGAACATGATCCATATGTCTAAAAATAGACATAGTCTAAAAATAGACTTTGCGCCAAAAGTAGCCTGCGGGCCCACTTAGTGAAGGTGACTCTTTTCACTAAGCTCATCATCTTGTTGCAATCTCAACAAATACCACTTGGTTAAAGAATTAAAAGTATTTGTTTCATCTTCCATTTCACTAGGTATCTATTTTGGATTTTATAGATTTGTATAGTCGCATTCTGTCTCTTGCATTCCAGTGGATGTGCCCATCCACCACCATGACAAATAAATTTTTGAAATCCAAGCTCCCATTCTGCATGCCATGGGTAGTGATAGATCTATCTTCTTGCATTGGATTGGTTGACATTTAACTAGTAAAAAAGCATTTTGTTTTATCTAAACCAATAGTTTAAGTTGTGTTATTATAAGTCCTCCCTAGGAAAGAAAATTTTAAACCTGGATCAATGTGAAATGCTATATTCCTCTCCTTCCAATTTAGCCAACATTCAAACAAATTGAACCTTCAGGCATTATATAAACATCACAAACAACACTACAAAGCAAAACGTACGAAAAGGGAATTTTTTCAAGTGGGTCTCAGATATACAACTACCAAATAGTTATAAGAGGATGACAAGTTTATCATGCATTCTCATTCTATATAAATACATACATAGCTTTAAAGGATTTTGTTCCTATCCCTCCAAGTATCACATTTTCTAGTTCAAATTGTAAACCATAAGTTCACAAAAACTGAACTTATTTCCTAAATGAATATCTAAAAGTATGAAATTATGTTCATATAATTTCCAAAATTCGATTTTAGGATCATCACAAGTTTCCATTTCAATGCAATATATCATGTTTATAAATGTATTTTCCATACAAACTATGGAAAAAAAATCTATATAGTTACACAAAACCAAACCACTGACTAACTAGCTACCCAAAAACAAAACCACCAATTATCAATCATTAGTTGTACATCCATGTTGATTTGTCTTTCCTTTCAACCCCTTCATCATTTTTGTTTTTGGAAACTTAAGGACATCAATAAAAATTCATTTTCAACTTATTTGGACATTTACGTCTGAACTTTTAGTGTCCTTTCATGGGGGGATGAAAGATTTTTCAAAAGAAGTTTTAGATCTATGATCAAGATAACCAGTGATATTTTGGTAAGGCTATTGTCCAGATCAACAACTACTGTATGTGCTTAAGGATTATTGTGAAATGCAATAACCATGTCGGATTTTTACAAGAATAGGATCTGTAAGGCAAGTTTAATGGTTAATTCAATAAAACTGGTACTTAGTTATCAAAACCATTTCTTGTTTGAAAATAGACCTCATTCAATAAAAACAATTACTTCAACAACATCATTGCACTTACAATTTATTTGTCTCTACCACTTACTTCCATATTCTCCTAACTTAATACTACAACTCTTATTTTTAGTCAAACCCACATACCCCCCTCCCCATTTTTATCTAAAACCCATGGCCTTACATGTTTCACCTCATGTTGAATATTATTTGTAGGCATGCTAAAGATGAATTTTTGTTTGTCTACCAGTTAATAAAATAAGTCAATATTGTCCTTTGCTCAATCAACACTATACCAAAGGGGTATAAAGAATAAAATGAAGTCAAGTAGTGAAAGAATAAAATGTTTCCTGACTAAACAATATGATGCATTTGCAAAAATGTCACTACCCAATCAACCTCACTAACAAGTATATTATACCAAGTATATCAGATTTAAACGTTTCAAATGCCATTTGATGTAATATGACGTCCTATTCTTGTGTTTCCTAGGATTTTCTTTGCAATAATGGAATGGATGCAATACTTCCTCTGATCAATTGTTTTCATCTACAAAGTTATGGCAAACATATCAATAAAATGTGTCTTTCTTTCATCATAGATAGGGCCTTCCATTCGAAAATGATTTGCCCTAGGCATGTTCTTGTAGCTTCATCACTTTTTCATAACAAGTTGATTCCTTGAGACAACGATACCATTTCTAAAATTTCTTGAATGAGGTTTTGAATTTCCTTTCAGAGAACTGTCATGAACATCCTTGGGAGGCTCTATCTACGTTTTCCTTGGACCTATACAACCCTTAGTAGTGTAAATATGGTTATGGTACCAACTTTTCTTGTATCCATGTTCAAAAGGATACCACCATCAACATTATTTTAAATAAGAGTTAAAATAATATGAAAATAATTATTATGCTTTTCCAAAGAAAATGCTTAGATATTCATTTAATTACTCATTGAACCATGGTCAAGTTTTATTGTAAACATGTTTAGACATTTCTTGTCTTTAAATTATGTTGAGTTTTTCACTATAAATGCATGTGAATGCTACAATAAATAGTCACATTGGGAAATAATTTCTCTTTAGTAGAAGGGAACAACCATTGTGTTTGTTGCTAAGTATTTGGATATTGTAACTTTAGTTCGATGCATGGATACTTTTGGTTCCCATTTGCAAGATATAACATGCAGTGCACTCATTTGTGACATGTACTTAATTTTCCTTTATTTGCAGCAAATTTCTGAAGTAAAATCAATGGGTTATAATAAATTATTAAACTCTACAAAGGATTTGAAGTACAGGTTGCATCGAGAGCAACAGGGAAAGAAATGGAATGGAAACACTCGAGTGTACTATGACAACAATATATAAGACCACTCAATATTGTTCACATAGTAATACACATACTTATGTTGAGATATTGGGTGTGAAAAGTAACATAAGCTAGACACTTGAGCATTACTTCAATCATGGCCTATCTTGGAAGCTCATTGGAACATATCTCAAAAACATAAAAAAAAAACATACCCGTAAGATTACAGAACAAAGGATTTAATGTACTAGATTTGGAAAATGAATCAATTATCGATTGACCCTGGCACAAGAATGGAATATATTCCTAATAGCTAAAATTCAATTGCACCTAAGATTGATTTACTAAACACTATCTCATATACTATGTTAGTTTTTGTAGCATCAGACATGTGTTCTAGTCTCGAATTTGGTCAGAGAGGCTAAGGAACACAATATCTCCAGATCTCAGAAATATTTTCAGGAGAAAACACCTAGATATGCCTAAATTAAGTTAATTGATGAATAATTAAATATTTCCCAGATCTAACTTAGGAAAAGTGATTAAGTAACAACAATTAATTGAGAAATGTGAGAATAATCTAGAAACTCACACATAACAAGTTAGAGATGATCTTATCCATTGATGGGTATCTAATAATGTTATTTGGTGAGACAACGAGAGATTATAAGAGCAACTCGATGGGGATGGAGAAGACACAGTAGACACAGAAGAGAGGTCTCATTCCTTGGAAGATCGAGCTACCCAGTTGCAAATATCGAGTAAGGGAGATAAGTTCAATCCAGAAGGGATGCAAAGACATAGAGGGAGAAACAAAAGTGAATTCCAAAGGAGTTTCTCGTTCCGAAAAGGAAACAATAGAGAGGCCAATTTATTCCACTAGAGGTTGTGCAGAGACTGCACAGGAAACTTCAGTGAGGCAATTCGATTTGGCTGAGAAAGAGGTCAATTCAGTTACCAGAGGCCAAAATAATTCTCTAGAGGGACGGGGGATCACATCCAGAGGTAGTAGTAGGCATGAAAACTTAAATAGAGGCAGATTCAAGATGTGAGTGTGGGGGTCTACTCAAGAACTATGCAGAGGAATGCACAAGGGTTCTTAGAGGGCCAATTTTTTGAAGCAGGTTATGCCAAGATTATTGTAAAGAGAGAGAAAATGATCTCTAATAATTTTGGGCATATTATTTGGTTAGGATAACGAGTTTGGCATCCAAATTGTACTCATAAATTCCATTGTTTCATAATAATAACAAAACCCTCATTTGTTGCACCGGTTTTCACACATTTGGTTTTTTCGGGGACATTTTTCCAAAATAACTATGTCAGTTTTATTTTGTGTGTGTGCTCCATTTCTCTGTTTCTAGTTTTATTTATGCAATGTGTTTTATTTATGGTGAAAATTGCAATTGCGATTTTATTCATTGTTTGTTGTAGCAAACAAATTGCACTTAATATTAATCATTTAGAAGAATAATTTCCATTTGTTGCAATAGGGTGAAAATTTCACATGGTATCCAAAAAGTTTTGATAATATCAGGAGCTCAATAACAAGGGATAATTTGTTTATGATGCAACCTTCCTCCCTAACCAGGGGCTTTGATCTCCTTTGTAGTATCATCTATTGTTGTGTTTGTTTCATTTGCCCCTATAATTTTTCCTTATCCTAATGTATATTCCCGAATTCATTTTTGTTCCATTTCTTTATTTTTTGCTTTATATCTTTGAGTCGAAGTTGAAAGGTATGCATATTATTCCTCCCTTTAACTTGACTTGCTTCCCACCAACTCATGGCTTTGTCAATGAAAGTAGGATCTCTTAACCAAAACGCTTCAAATCTAAAATTCCTTTTCATATTCCTGTGCTTCATGTCCACCTTCAGACATATCGGCCAGTGGTCAGATCCCATGCATGGGAGGATAAAGGCTTCATAAAAGACATCGGTATTGATGAGTTCTTTTGATCCTAAAAATCTATCCAGTCAAGACGCTATCTGATGTGTCCCTCCTCGCCTGTTTTTCCAAGTATATTTACCATTCACTATTGGTATATCTACTAATCGCAAGTCCATTATCATATCTCTAAACAACTCCATCTCAGCCTCATCTCTCAATATTCCTCCTTTTTTTCCTTCTACACTTGTGATCATGTTAAAATCCCCTCCCAACAGCCAGTATTTCTCAGTATGTATATTTTTCAACATTCTTATACTATCTATGAAAGCTAACTTCTCTCCTAGTATATGAGGACCATACACAGAGGAAACTAGGATCCAATATTTCGTCCCAATTTGTCTAAAGCACCCTGTTATGATACGAGATAGACCTATCCACCCTTCCACCATAATCTCTGCGGGATTCCAAAGGATTGCTATACCACTAGTGCTTCCTCGAAATTCTATGGCCATTACTTCATATCTAGGTTTCAAATATTTTAGAATTTCCTCTAATCTTTGCCCTGAGACTTTAGTTTCCTGAAGGAGTACCACTTGTGGTCTCTTTGTCTTCAATATTTCTTGCAGATATCGTTGCTTTTCTTTACTATTAAGGCCCCTCACATTCCAGGAGATGACTATCATTGGGGAACTTTATGGAGTTGTTGGAATACCGTTGAAAATGATATTACCCTGCTCGAGCTAACTAACATTTCCCCAACCGTCTAAATAGATTCTTGTAAAGTCTTTCTGCCTTTCTTTTTTCCTACTTTATGTTGGACACCAGTTTCCTGACTATTTTCTTTTGGAGTACTGGGATTATTCGCCATTTCTGCTTGTCTACATTCTTGGGAAGTTATGTATTGTTTGAAAGTTTATTTATATAACGTATTTTGATCCTCAAGAATAAATCTATCATCTAGATTTCGCCATTCTTGCAACAATTGTTTTAGAACCATTTCTTTCGTACTTAAATAATCTTTCGTTATATCAACCTCCATATCCGCTTGATCCACCATCTGAGTTTGGTCATCTTTGTCACTCAATTCTATCAAAGATTTTTGTTTCGCCTTAGTAGGTTTTTGGCTTATATTTCCAGGCCCTTCTTCTGGTGACTGTTCAACTTCTCTAAGATTGTCTCATGTTTCATGCAATATTTCATACGTATTTTGATTGTTCCTTTGCTTAGAGGGACTGGTTTTCTTATTTGCATGCAGTTTGCGGTTCCGTCTTTTGCTAGCAACAATATTAAACCCATCGTCGTTCTCCATGGGGCTTCCTCCTCCTTCCGGTTGCTTTCCTTCCAGCTGATCCTGATTGTTAAGAGGGCATGTTTTAAATAAATGTCCATATTCATGACACTACCTACATCTAAATGGAATATGTTCATAATCAATAAGTTTCTGCCATACTTCTCCTTCATATTCCAGTTATATCGATTCCGGAAGAGGCTCAGTTATATTCATATAAACACAAATGCACGCAAAAGAAGTATACCTACCCCGACGTGTAGTTTCAGTTATCTTCACAAATCTGCGAAGAGAGTTGCCAATGCCTTCTAGTATTTATGGATCACAAAAATTATCAGGTAGAACAAAGAGGCTCACTCATACTGGTGTCGACTGAAACTACTCTTGATCAGGGTTATAGCATTCCTCCCATTGCCGCAGGAACAAACCAGCATTATAGTAGAAATATGGCCTGCCTTCAAAAATCCAAACTTTAACCACGAGAATAGTAAAAATCACTGTAAATAATCCCCTAGCCCCAAATTTAATATCAATTTGGCCTTTCAACTACCATTTTAGCTGAATCCATTTGATTAAGTCTTTCTCAGTTGGCCAAATACCTATAAATTCGCAAATTAAGGCATGATCTATTAGCTCCGATCTAAGAATGTACATGCTTATATAGATTGGAAGTGAGGCTATTGGGATTCATCTCCCAATGACTCTTGGCCTTCCTTATTTCCTAATAATAAATAATATACAAAAATACATATGCACACCCATCCATAGGATTAGGTGTCAACATTCCCCCTTTAATCCGAAGGGATGTTGGTGAGTCCAAGCATCGATCTGAACTTTTCAAACTTTTCTCTTCCAAGTGCTTTGGTGAAGATGTCAGCAGTTTGCTCATTTGTGGAACAATGATGTAGTTGGATGGTTTTGGCCTGAACATGATGTCGAATGAGATGGTACTTTGTATTGATGTGCTTTGTTCGATCATGGAACTTTGGGTTCTTGGCCAACTTTATTGCAGAAGTGTTGTCGATCATGAGTGGAGTGGAATACATTTGTTTCATCTGCAAATCTTCCAGGATTTTCCGGAGCCACACAATTTCCTTTTTTGCTTCAGCTGCTACCACATATTCTGCCTCGGTCGTGGAATCTGCTGGAACTGACTGTTTGCGTGATCTCCATGAGACAGCTCCTGATCCAAGACTCATGGTGTAACCTGTAGTAGACACCCCTGTTTCTTTGTCGCCATCAAAGTCTGAATCAGAGTATCCGATCAAGCTGAAGTCGCCTACTTGTGTATATTTGAGTCCAAAGTCTTGAGTCCCCTTCAAGTACCTTAACACTCTTTTCGCAGCAGACCAATGTCCTTCACAAGGTTTTTGCATGAACCTTGAGAGGATTCCAACAGCGAATGAAATGTCAGGTCTGGTGGTGGTCAGGTAGATAAGACTTCCTACAAGCTGCCTATACTTAGTTGCATCCTCAAATTCCTTCCCTTCAATAGATGTGAGCTTCAAGTTTTGTTCCATTGGAGTGGTTAAGGGATTACAGTCATCCATGCCAAATTTGTTCAAGAGATCTCCAATGTATTTCTTTTGAGAAAGAAATATGAATTTAGGATGTTGAATTACTTCAATACCCAAATAGTAATGAACATGACCCAAATCAGTCATTTCAAAACCTTTCTTCAACTCTTTCTTCATGGATGCAATATAGCTCTCATTGTTTCCTGTTACCAAAAGATCATCTACATATACCACAAGATATACAACTGTTTTTCCAACTTTCTTAACAAACAAAGTTGCATCATCAAGATCAAAATGTTTGAAATCAAGTTTCAGAAGATGCTCGGTTAACTTCTCATACCAGTCTCGTGGTGCTTGCTTGAGGCCATACAAGGATTTTACAAGTTTGCAAACTTTGTGTTCTTGACCCTTTATCACAAATCCTTCTGGATGGGACATATAAACTTTCTCCTTTAGATCTCCATTCAAGAAGGCTGTTTTTACATCCATATGATGGACTTTCCATCCATTCTGAGCTGCTAAGGCAAAGAGAGTCCGGATGGTGGTCCATTTTGCTGTGGGAGCAAAATTTTCTTCATAATCGACTCCTTCTTTCTGTGCGAATCCTTTTGCCACAAGCCTGGCCTTGTGCTTGTCAAGTGAGCCGTCTGCTTTGTACTTGTTCTTGTAGACCCACTTACAGCCAATTGGTTTCGTTCCCAAAGGCGGATCAACCAGCTTCCAAGTGCCATTCTTTATCAAGGCATCACACTCCTTCTGCATCGCTTCTTTCCATTCATCATGAGAAGCTGCTTCTTTGAAGGAAGTTGGTTCATGATCCAGACAAACTCAACTCACGCTATAAGCAATATCCATATCAACAGGGGAATCGTAATTATCTACATCACCTCTTATCTACATCACTGTTTCTGGTGGAACTTCTGTTGTTCTTGCTCCAACCTATCAGATGAACATCCTCCAAAGGTTTTGCCGCCCATTTGGGGACCTTCAGACAGACTCCTACTGTCACTCTTGACCGAAGCATTGATTCCAAGATTCAATCTCCTCCTGACTCTCACAATCACATCATCCAATGTACACATCCTGGTTGTTTCTTCATGTGGTGAGAGGTGTGGTTCTGTGAAATGATTCCACAGCTTTGATTCCAATATCTAATCCCCCCTTCAAGGTGTGGAATCACATTATCAAATTCTTTGAAAGACTTTGCATGTGTGAATCTATCCAGGCGGTCAAGTTTCCGCTCAACAACCTTGTCACTCTTGGATGATTCAAGAAATATGACATGTCTTGTTATCACAAACTTCTTATTTGCTTCATCATAGAGACGTACATCCTTGAGAGCGAGTACACCAAGTTTGTTCCTGACCTTGGGCATCAAGGCATAACAGGTGGACCCGAAGACCCTGAAATTCTTTACCGAAGGAATGTGGCCATGCCACATTTCAAAAGGAGTTTTGTTTCTAATTGAACTTGAAGGACACCTATTCTTTATGTAAACAGCACATAGAACTGCATCAGCCCAAAACATCAATTTTACATTCTTGAAAAATAACATGGAGCTGACCATATTTAAAATGGTTCTGTTCATTCTTTCAGCTACACCGTTCTGTTGTGGATTATATGGCACAGTGGTTTGATGTTTGATTCCATGTTGACGAAGATAATTTTCAAATTCGTTTGAGGTGTATTCTTTTCCATTATCAGTACGTAGAGAGCCAATATATGTTTGTGCATCATTTTCAATCCATGCATGAAAATTCTTGAAAGTTTGAAAAGCATCAAACTTATTCTTCAGTAAGTAAATCCAACACATTCTGGTGTAGTCATCAATAAATGTCATCATGTATTTGTTTCCATTTGCATAAGCAATAGGCATAGGGCCACATAAATCTGAATGAACAAGTTCAAGTTTCCTATGTGCTCTTGAGTGTGAATCATGAAATGGCTGTTTGCTATGCTTTCCTAGTATACATGCATCACATTCCTTAGGTTTTCTAGGAATTGTAGGCAGTCCATCAACACCATTTTTCTTCAACAAACGAAGGCTGTCATAATTTAAGTGTCCAAATCTAGCATCCCATAAAAGACTTGATGGAAATGTACCTTCATCATGATATGAACTGAATGCAAAGTTTTGAGCATGAGCAGATGAACCTTTCAGCTTCAAGAGTCTCCCTCCTTCTATTCCCTCCATGACAAGTGAGTGATCTGATGCTGATCTGACCTCTGCCTTGCCATAAAACAAGTGAACTGAGTGTCCTTGCTGCCGGATTTCGATCAGGGACAACAAGTTTTCAACTCCCGGGAGGTATAGAACCTCATGTAGGGATATGACTGTGAAGACCAGGCTTAAGCTCGATCGTGCTAAGTCTCCGATGGCTTGAGTTTGGATTTATCTCAAATATACCGTTCCATCAACTTTGTCGTGAAATTCAAAAAATCTTTCTAAATGTCATGTGACATGTTGCTCCCGACCTAGGCAACCAATCATCTCTCCATGAAGTAAATGAAACATCAAAGAGGTTTTCAGTTACTCCATTGTTACAATGTGCTAGAACATAGTGAGCGGATTCAGGTGCTTTACCTTTGTCATTGGTTTTACCTTTGTCTTGATTTCTGTGCTGCTCAATTTTGTTCCATGGTGTTCTGCATTTGGGTGCATCATGTCCATCTCTATTGCAGCGTGTGCAATGAAGATGGGATTTGTCAGCTTGTCTGCCCCCCCTTTCTGTGAAGCTCCTTCTTCCTCTTCCTCTTCTGCCACCTCTTCCTCTGGATGAATCTGGAGCATGATTCTTTTCTCTATGTGCCAAATATGCAGCCTCTTCGGAAGATGAAGGGACTGTCATCTTCCCAAAAGCTTTCTCTCTTTCTGCAAACTTCTGCTCACGTTTATCAAAGGTGATTTGTTCAAGGTTTCCACTTGCTTGCAAAGACTCAAGATAATGTGAGTAAGTCGGATATAATGCCTTAACATATGCTATGAGAGGAATGTCCATTTTTACACCAGTGTTTTTAATGTCATGCATTATAGATCTTATTTCTAAAGCTAAAGCAAGGGGATCATCATTCTTCATCTCAAGACTGAACAGCTTAACCATCAATTGAACATTTTCTAATTCTGAGTGTGAGTCATAGAGTTCTTTTAGTTTCTTCAAGGCTTCATAGGCATTTGAGAATGATGAAATATGGCGACTCACCTCTTCACTTACTGAAGCTGCAATCAAGGCATAGGCTTTGCAGTTCTTGTTTTCCCAGATGGCAAGCTCTTTGTCTGAAGTGGGCTTCTCTGGTGGATCTTCTGCTTGTCCTTCACAGATTCCTCTCCACAGCTCATTAAAAATGAGTGTGTGTTTAATCTTCCGAGACCATTCAAGATAGTTCTCTTTTCCAGAGAGAACTATCCCAACAATAGAGATGAGAGAATGCATTATACAGCTGGAAAAATCTTCTGAAGAGGAAACAAATTCTGCTATAAAAACTTCAAACTCTTGAAATATTTCAAATACAGGGGCAAAAAATCTTGCTGGAAAAAATTTTCTGAGTTTAAAAACTCTTCCTGGAAACTATATCTGCTCAGAAAACTTTGCTGGAGACTGAATTTTAAAAAAACTCTCTATGCTATAGACTGATTCTGCATAAAAAAAATGTAGTATTTTTTTTTTTGTTTGGGGAAAAAATATATGAAAAAAAAATGGGATTATGGATGGGAGGGATTGATGGGGCGTAATGGGAGGGATTGAAAGGGCGTAATGGGAGAAGAGGCGCAATGGGAGGGGCGCAATGTAATGGGAGAAGAGGCGCAATGGGAGGGGCGCAATGTAATGTATAACAAATATGCAATGAACTGTTGTCAAACTAAATACCAGCGTTCAAACCAGCGCGTTATTTAAATGTGAATGGAGGTGTTTTATGGCAAACAATGGTCGGATATATAACCAAAGGCGTTGTATATAAAAAAGGCGTTGTATATATGTATTAACAACAATGCAATGCAATGACCATGTTTGAATGTATTAACAACAACGCATATGTAATATAGCGTTTAATAGTCACGGCGTTTTAAATGAGAGCGTTGAACAGAGTTAGACGCAGACGGCGGTGTGAGTTTGCAGGTGGTATTGTAAACAGGCGGTATTGTAGACAGGCGGACAGACCAAGTCAAACAGTGGACAGCATCAGCGTTTAAATATGTGGACAATACAGCGTTTAAATAAATGAGGAGGGGTCGATATGTAATAACAACGTTTGCGTTACAACCAGCGTAATGAATGGTAAGAAGGCGGTATTGAAACAAATATGGATGCCATACGAATTATGCCGCTGTAATGGGAGGGCGTAATACCATAGTCTGCTCCCACAGCAAACATTTCTTCATAATGCTTCCAGCTCCATAATACCTCCAGCTCCAGCAGCGAAATATGGACAGTGGTAAATGAAACTGTATTAGACCGGAGTGAGCGTATAGCAGTGAACTGAATGCTGGAAATGAAACTGAGCGTATAGCAGGGACGGGAAATGAAACTGTATGGATATCGACACCACAGCGTTAAAACATACCAATACCCTGACAGCGTTTTATTGTAATGCCGCCCTTGCAAACTTTTAAGACGCAGGTGCAGAGTTGGAAGGCCACAAGGCCGAGTGGGAAGCTCTGCGCGCGGAGGGACGAAGTGTGAGGGTGAGTGTGTTTAACAATGGAGGAGGGAAGGCGTAGGGAGAGGGAGAGGGCGCAGGAATGAGGGAAGGCGAAGGGAGAGGGTGAGGGAATGGAGTGAGGGGAGAGGGCGCAGGAATGAGGGAAGGCGAAGGGAGAGGGTGAGGGAATGGAGTGAGGGGAGAGGGCGTAGGGAGAATGAGTGAGGCCCAAAAGGGCGTTACGTAAAAAAAAATTTGAATTTGGATCATGGGAAGAGCGTCAGACTGTTGATCGGGTGTGAGTCTGGGGGCCAGGATTGGACAGAGCTCGCAATGTCAAGGCATATTTAGGGAAAAATGCGAAACAATAGCAACTAGGAGCAAAGCAGAAAACAATTAATAAACTTGACTGAGCAAAGGGTAGGAGCAGCACCACACAGGCGTAGCCGCTGTACCGGGAGCCGGCTCGATACCATGTCTCATATAAATTCGGTATTGGTCTAATTTATTAGGCGGAATGAAGAAGCGAGGCTTATTTGTGGCTCGTGGGAAGCATTGGCCTTTGGTTTTTGCCTGCCATTGGGCCCCCAACACAGGGCCTGAATTAGGGCCAGCCCCTCCCTGCGACCCTGTCTGCTTACCACTATACTCTCCTTACGTTACATTTTAGTAGGAGGGAATCTCACCCCCCCCCTGAAGACACCGCCATGCTACCTCTAAGACGTACTGCAGCAAATCTGAACCCTCCTCTATTCCAACGTTGTCAGAAAATCAGTTTGCTCGAAACCTTAGCTCCATCCTCAATTTCCCCATGTTCTTGTCATATTAAAATTAGTAAAATAGGTTTTAATATCCTATAATCTTAAATTCTTACATTGATAAAAAAAATCTTTGTACATATATATTGAATCATTGATAATGTTAATAATATATTAAGAAAAAACTTAATATCCTATAATCTTAAATTCTTACAGGTTGATGCTTATAATCTTAAATTATAATCTTCACCATATGCTTCAGTCACAATCGATGGATCTTCCAAGTATCTCAAATACAATGAGGTTTTCACATTTTATTAATTAAAACTATATGTTCAAAGGA
Organism: Pinus albicaulis; assembly: GCA_034641835.2. NCBI lineage: Eukaryota > Viridiplantae > Streptophyta > Pinopsida > Pinales > Pinaceae > Pinus > Pinus albicaulis. The sequence goes on from JAXQQM020074842.1 coordinate 78,690, forward strand.
TCTTTAGGTTTGTATTGAATGTCAACTAACTTGTTGGCACCAATGTCGTATAGCGTTGCTCCAACAACCTTCTTAAGAGAAGCCAGTTTCTTTGGACAGATAATAAAGTGACCCTTTTTATGTTACCGCTCCTCGTTTTTTTTCTTCCTGTGGACTGGCAGTGATGTCACAGTCTAGGGACTCGCACAGATGAGACACACAAAAATGTAAGCAGACGACCAACCCTTTTTACGTTACCCCTCACCGTTTTTAGGCACAAATAAGACAAACCAGAAGGTCATGTTACCCCTTCCAGTTTTTGACTAGCAGTGATGTCACAGTCCAGGGACTCGCACAAATGAGACACACCAAAATGTAAGCAGACGACCAACCCTTTTTACATTACCCCTCATCGTTTTTAGGCACAGATGAGACAAACCAGAAGGTCATGCTACCCCTCACAGTTTTTGATGTTGCAGTCCAAACACTGGCACCTAAATGTGAACGGGAAGACACATCTACACAAATATTATCAGAGCCAAGTTTCAATCCTGGGACCTGTGGGTTATGGGCCCAACACACTTCCGCTGCACCAATCTAATAGCATATGCAATTAAATTTGCATTCACAAGAATATTTTACTGGTCCTCTGATGAATGTTTTAAGATACCTGATTTTTCATCCAGATGATTCCTATTCAAATCATGGCAAAGAAAAGACATTTCTATTTTTGAGGAATGAGAGTTATCGAGTTTGAGATCTAATGCACAACAAATATGAATAGTTTGGCTTCAAAGTCAAGGGCTAAATAGAATTTCAATGACATTTTTTCTTGGTGAATGTGTTCATTGTCCAACATTTTGATATATGAAGTAATCGATTCAACTTCCTAACTTGCATATACAGCCTCTGGCAAGCCTCTTATATTGTAGCACAGTTACAGACTCAATGTTGTCCGACTATTTTTTATTATTCCTCTTGTTAAAATCTGTTGGCAAATATTGCACGACGTCATCCTATTAAAGTTTCTTGGACAAGTTATGACCTCTAGAAATTGTGTATTGCGTGCCAATTATAAAACACATACTCGTACCAGTTTTCTGCTCCTGAAGGTCTCCACAGAAATTTCACAACCCTATCAAATATTTTACTAAATATCGATTGATTTACAGTTGATCTTCAAACTGTTTTTCAAGCTTTTTTAAATTTGAAAGAATTTATATGTAATGTACAAACTCCATCATTAACATTAACATGTAGTGAATTATTGAATAGTGAAACATTAAAATGTTTAAACTATAAATACATAGAAACCCTTTGGTTGAATTCCTTTTTGGAAATATTTTTGAAACCAAATTAGGCAAGTAACCTGGTTTGTAAAGAGAGTTTGAAAATATTCCAGCAGCGAAGATTTTCCATCCTTATCCAAACACATGGCCATGGAATCGGTAGAAAGAAGCCCAATTAGGGAGTTCACAAGAATCTGGTCATCCCCTGCAAAATGACATCTTGGATCCCTCACTGGCTAGGAGGTTGGACTTATCGTATTTTTTTATCATGAACATATGTTTTTTTTTTGTGCTAGGAGAATTGGCAACTGCAGCAGTATTTTACTCGCGTGACGTGGGGTCGAATCCCACTGGCTACCCCTATAAACCTAGCAGGAACCTCCACGCCTACCATAACGGCCCTCGGGCTATCCGAGATTGGAACTCGTAACCTGCACAGTGACACGAACGCCTTAGCAAGTGTCCGTTGGCCACGAGCCCAAACCCCGACACGCTATCGGGAAGATATGTTATCTTGGTAGCAAGATAGAGATTGTTAGCTTCAAGTCTAGGATTGTTCTTAAATTCTACAAATTCCTTATCTAGCTCAATGATTTTCTACTTCGTTGTTATATTTTTTCTGGTGATCATGGTTCAAATCCTTTTCTTTTTCCAAATTACATTTTTTGATACCAAGTCCAGGACAATAGAACCTCACCTTGAAACTATTACAGAGCATAAGCAAGAAACCCTGAGAGGTTGAGAAATCAAAATGAAAGGAGTTAATAAGTTAATTTTCCATCTACACTCAACGTCAACATGAATCTTCACGCATTTTTGTAGACATTTGGTTGCTATTGGACCATAAATTTGGTTGTCCATATTATCATATGTTAATTGTATCTTTATTTTGGTTGCAAGGGCTTGCCAGCAAATTAAATTACAAGTGAATCTGCTAACAAATTACACTTATTAAGTGGGATGAGCAAACAAGGTTATATTTGTTAGCAGAAACAATCCATGTTGCCACTCCATGACTATTTATGAATTTAATACAATGTTTCAATCTTCTAATTTGATTATTCGTTGGGAGGAGTTCTAATAATTAGGTTGAGGTGTTTTTAATGGTTTCTTAAAACTGACATAAAATTTTCAATTCCTATGTAAAAACATTTTAGAACCATCTAAGAACAAGATAAGAATAAAATGAAAAATAGAGAATATTCAAAAAATTGAGACAGAAAGTTCAAGAAAACCAAAGTTTAAAATTGTTGAAGACTACTTACCACTTTTAAACCATCATTTTCTGCGACATAATCTATTTGAAACTGAGCAGTTGTTCTTTATTTGCCTCCATTTGATCCCAAATCAAAATGTTATTTGAAACATAGCAGATGTTCTTTGTTGGCCTCCATTTGATCCCAAATCAAAATGTTACGTGAAAAGACGACAATTTTATCGACAATTTGAAGACCATTGCCCTACAGAACCCAAAAGTGGCATTTTCTATTAACATTTCTTAAGGCTGACTATATACAAATTGATGTAAATGTGAGAATAAAGAATAATGTAGAAATATATTTGGTTATGGTTTGTTGAACGAGAGTTTTAAATTAGAGTTTAGTTCCACCAGTTCAGGTTTGTTGCCTTCAATTTAGGAAGATTAGGTAAGTGCCTATGCTATAAATATGTAATGTAATCGTGGAGCTTATTTCAAGTTGTGTCTGTGAGCTCTGTCTCACTTTATGTGTGTTTCATTTGTTTTATTAATTTGGTATCAAAGCTAGATCTGAACCTGTGTTGTGAGGAGTAAGTCTGGACGTCGATCGGGCGTGATTGTTTGTTGTGGAAGACGTGAGAGAAATAAGGCGTGACTGTTTGCCCCCTTGCCAAAAGTAAAATAGGTTGTATCGGTTGGCGGATCGATTGACAGGAGGACATTTTTCGAGCTGCGATCCATCGCACTGTGTATTGCATTTATTCGTGTATTTCGTATGCAGCTCAGCATGTAGTGATCCTACACTCGTATCTGGTTTGGATTGCAAACGCTCCTTCGAGCATATCTCTAATGATCCAAGACGCTGCATCCTTAAGGTTACACCACTCCTTCACGGCGTGCAGCAAACTCCTTCCGAGAGAGTTTAAGAACATAAAAAGAATATGATATCGACGTATGCTTCTGACGCTGGATGAGACAAACCCTCGTCAGATATCCGCCAAGATTGTTCACCAGCCTGCAACATAAACTATACACATGTTCGAGCGCCCCTCGAAGACCTGCAGAAACTTGCATGCTCCGTGAACGATAAACTAGAATTTGTTTTTTGCAATTCGCCGAAGGTAACGGGCACATTTCTCTCCGTCCTTGCATATTGATCGTATAGTTGCCTCGAAGTCGGTGTCCTATCAGTCGGAGGAATTTTTCTAGCCGTGATATCAATGTGAATCCATTGTTGTTAAGAAAGCATAATTCATGATGTTAATTATGTGATGGTATTAATTCATAATATTAGTTGTGCAATGCTGGTTGGTTAGTGAGTTAGCGAATTGGTACAGGATGACTGCAAGTTAATTTTTTTGGGCATTGTGAATTGATAGTTGCTGTAGAGGAAGCATAATTTATAAGGTAGCTAAATTGCTACGTTCGGGAGCTGTTTGAGATACGGTCAAGAAGATTGTAATCTGGAAAATATTGTTGATTGCGAGTTCCATTACTTATCTAATTTGTCACTTGCATGAATCTCTTCTTGATCATTGCAGTGAATTAATTTCTTGCAATTGAATCTGGTCATTGATGTCGAAAACAATGGCTAATCCTCTAGTTGATTCATATTTAAATGAATCCACCAAACTTGATGGCGAAAACTACGTCAATTGGAAGTTTAAGCTAGTCACCGTTCTCGAGGCATACAACCTCTAGACGATTGTCAAAGGTGACGAGCCCAAGCCTGCTACTGCCGCCGCAATTCCAGATTGGGATAAGCGAGAAATGAAAGCGAAAGTGTTGTTGCACATGCCTGTTAAGGACAACATCATTCCTCACATTCAGGATTGTACATCTTCAAAGCACACATGGGAAACTCTCAAAGGTTTGTATGAAACTACTAATGAAAACCGTATTTTATTTTTAAAAATGAAACTACTATCTATCAAAATGGAAGCCAATGAAAGCATCAACAATTTTGTTTCTAGAATTAAAGACTTAAGCGATAAGATTGGTGACATTGGTGAAAAAGTGTCTAGTAGCGATTTAGTAACTGTTCATTTGAAGGGTTTAGTCCAAGACTATAAAGTCTTTATTTCAGCACTCTCAGCTAGAAAAATGCCTCCTACATTTGATGAATTGACTGGAATTCTTCTTCAAGAAGAAGAGAGAATGAAACATTTTGAACTGGATTCAAATGGTTCTGATTTGGCATTGATTGCAAGAGGTAAAAGGTCATTCCGAGGGAGACCATGGGACAGGAACAGAGGTTGTTTTCAAGCAAAGCAGAAAGGTATGACACATCCTGATTATTATGTTAAGAGACATATTGAATGTGATTATTGTGGAAAACCTGGACATCTAGCTAAAGATTGCTATAAAAGAAAGAATCATGAATCAAATCAGAGACATAGAAGGCATAAGGGAAATTTCATGAACAGAGACACTTCAGTTACTGATGGATTTAAAAACCTTAAATTGTTTCTTTCTGATGCTGAATTGTCTACTGAAACTGATGATGAGACTGCTTGGTTCATAGATTCTAGAGCATCAGCTCATATGACTTGTAATAAAGAATGGTATGATAAATAATACGAGAAAACTGATGGCACACACATTTACCTAGGAGATAACAGGTCACATAAAGTTCAATAAGTGTGTACTCACCTAATGGACAAATGAGACAGATTCATGATGTGATGTATGTTCCTGCTATCAAAAAGAATTTGATATATGTTTCAACTATTACTGATAATAATTTAAAAGTGGAATTTGGTAAATTGGGGTGTATTGTGAAAAATGTTCAGGATCGCTACAGGGTTGTTTCCACAGGTACCAGGGTTGGTGGATTGTATAAATTGGATGTGAAGATGAAGTGTCATGTTGCATTGACATCCACAGCAACATCAATAGCAGAGTTATGGCATCACAGGTATGGGCACCTAAATTACAATGATTTACTGTTGTTGCAAAGAAAAACAATGGTTGAAGGTCTTCCTGTTATGAAGGATGAACATTTACCATGTTAAGCTTGTGCACTTGGTAAGCAGCATAGAGAGGAGTTTCCCATTCATACAGAGAAAAGACAATATGATATACTTGAATTAATTCACACTGATATGTGGACCTATGCAAACTAGGTCGCTTGGTGGTGCTTCCTACTTTGTTATTTTTGTTGATGATAGATCTAGATATGCATGGGTCTATTTCATTCGAAGAAAAAGTGATGTATTTGAGTATTTTAAAGAATTCGGAACTTTGATTGAAAAGCAAACAGGCAAATACATTAAAATTCTCAGACCAGATCAGGGTGGTGAATATAAATCAGGAGATTTAACAGCTATTGTAAATTTCATGGGATTCAACAACAGTTCACAATACCTCATACTCCTCAGCAAAATGGTGTTGCTAAGAGATGGAATAGAACACTGGTTGAGTGTGCTCGCAATATGCTTCAAGGTAAAAACATTTCTAATGGTTACTAGGCCGAAGCCATTAATACTATTGTTTATTTGAAAAATCGAAGTCCCACTAAGAAATTAGCTTTTCAAACTCCTTTTGAGATTATTTATGGTCATAAACCTGATGTCAGTCATTTAAGAGTATTTGGATGTACTTCCTTTGCACATATTCCTAAGGATAATAGAAGAAATCTTGATGAAAAGTCAATCAAGTGTGTTTTTATTGGGTATTGTACAGGTCAGAAAGCATATAAACTGTTTGATCCCAGTTCACATAAACTGTTTGCAAGTCAAGATGTGGTGTTTCATGAGAATGTTGATAAAAGAGATACAATGAATTATGCTTGGCATATATCTAATGATGATCATGTCAAAATTGATACTTTGGTTAAACAGGAACAGGAACAGGTACAAGTACAGGTTCAAGATCAGAATGAAAGTAGCATGAGCACATCCAGCTGCAGTGATTCATCACGAGAGGAAGATTCACCTCAAAGCAAGAGAATCATGGATGGAACTCCAACAAGTATTGTAGCACCAAGAAGGTCAACCCGAAAAACCCAGCTTCCTGCAAGGTATAGAGATTATGCCTTGATGTCTAATATCATGAATGTTGTAGAACTAGTTGATTATGAACAAGCTAAAGAGCATGAACAATGGAGAAATGTTATGAGTGATGAATATGACTCTCTTATGAAAAATAAAACATGGGAATTAGTTGAAATCCCTGGAAACAAAGTTCCAATTGGAAGAAAATGGTTGTATAAATATAAATTTAAAGCAGATGGTAGCATTGATAAATTTAAGGCGAGATTATTTGCAAAAGGATATGCGCAATAGGAGGGAATTGATTATCAATATACTTTTGCACCAGTAGCTAAATTGAATAGAATTAGAGTACTGATTGCCTTAGCTACAAAACATAATTGGAATATATATCAATTGGATGTCAAATCTGCTTTTTTGAATGATGATTTAAAGGAAGAAGTTTATCTCGTTCAACCTGAAGGGTTTGTCAAATTGGGATAGGAGCATCTAGTCTACAGGTTAAGAAAAGCTTTATATGGTTTGAAACAAGCGTCTAGATCATGGTATGTAAATATTGATACCTTCTTTCATCAGAATGGGTTTGTGAAAAGAAAAAATGATCCTAACCTATATTTTAAGAAAGATGAAGAAGGAAATTTTGCTTTAATATCATTATATGTGGATGATCTCATTATCACAAGAAGTGCTTACAAGTTAATTGAAGAAATTAAAACTCAGTTTTCTCGGGAATTTGAAATGAAAGATCTGGGTGAATTGCATTACTGTTTAGGAACTGAGGTATGGAGAGAGCCTGGTAAAACATTGATCACTCAAAGTAAATACACAAAGGAAATTCTTAAAAAGTTCAATATGAGTGATTGCAAAGCTATGTCAACTCCCTTAGAACAGAATGCAAAGTTGTACAAAGAATATGGAACTAAAGAGGCAAATGGAACTTTATATCGTCAATCGGTGGGAAGTATAAACTATCTTACCACTACCAGACCAGATATTGCATACTCAGTCAGTATTCTTAGTCAGTTTATGGCTAAGCCTTTAGGAAATCACTAGAACGCTGCAAAGAAAGTTCTTCGATACTTAAAAGGAACAATCAATTTAGGTATTATGTATACTAATGAATCTGATGTTGCACTGATAGGTTTTTCTTATTCAAATTGGGCAGGAAATCCTGATGATAGACGATCTACCTCTGGCTATGCATTTCATATAGGATCAGGGGTTGTGTCATGGAGTAGTAAGAAACAGCTAACTGTTTCTTTATCATCAACAGAATCTGAGTACAAAGCTTTGACCAATGCCACCTGTGAAGTTGTTTGGTTGCGGAGAATTCTTGTAGGTCTCGAAGAGGAGCAAAGTGGTTCAACATGCATAAATTGTGATAATCAAAGTGCTATCAAATTAGCACACAATCCAATATATCATGCCTGATCAAAACACATTGAGCTACAATACCACTTTGTACGAGAGAGGATTGAATCAAATGAAATTGATTTAGTATTTTGTAATACCAAGGATAATATGGCTGGTATCTTTACTAAGCCTCTTGGTAAACTCAAGTTTGAAGTTTTTAAAAGTAAATTAGGTGTTATAGAAAATCCATTTCTCCATTAAGGGAGGATGTGAGAATGATCTAGAATAATGTAGAAATAGATTTGATTATGGTTTGTTGAACGAAAGTTTTAAATTAGAGTTTAGTTCCACCAATTCAGGTTTGTTGCCTCCAATTTAGGAAGATTAGGTGAGTGTCTATGCTATAAATATGTAATGTAATTGTGGAGCTAATGTCAAGTTGTGTGTGTGAGCTCTGTCTCACTTTATGTGTGTTTCATTTGTTTTATTAATTGTAAATATGCATAATTGCATTCATAAATACTTAGCAGCATAAAAGTTGCTGCAAAGTGATTTTTCTTAATGATTTGATTATATAGCCATGTTATTTTAAAGTCTAATTAATGTGAGATTACAAACACATGCTTTATTTACAGAACATTTTATTAAGTTTTTTTTTTTTCATTTTTTAAATAAACATTAGTAAAATGGATGAATTTTTCTTCATCTTTATATATGTGTAAACAATCCAAAAGAGATTTAACATTTCATTATAATTATTTTTTTCCATTTTTATAAATAACATGTATACAAACAATTTTAAAAAAAACACATGAATAAATTGAAGATTTTTAAATTTTGAAGTAGAGATTTTTTTGGTTAAATTTTCGAAGTATTATATATCTCTTTTTTCATTTTTCTAAATAACATATACACAAATAATCCTGGAAAACATTTAAGTGAAATGGAAAAGGATTTTCTTCATTTTTATAAATAACCTCCATGCAATCAATTTAAAAGAGAGAAAAACCTCACAACTCTGGAAGAGACAAATAAGTGAAAAAAACCAGCAAGTCTTGTGAAAGGAAAGAAAATCGTATATCTGTAAATCCCTACTACTCTAGAACAGACAAATAAGTGAAAAAACAGTGGGTCATGTGAAATGGCAGAAAACACATACCTATAAGTCCTTGCAATCAATCTAGAAAAGACATTGAAAAACTCCAAAATTCCAGAAAAGACACATAAGTGAAAAACCAGTATGTGTTGTGTGAAATGGAAGAAAACGCATCTCTATAAGTCCTTACCAACCATAAGTGAAAAACTGGAGAAGAGACAAATAAGTGAAAAACTAGTAAGTATTGTGAAATGGAAGAAACCATGTGAAAAAGGAAGAAAGCCGTTACTAACCATAAGTGAAAAACTCCAGAGGAGACAAATAAGTGAAAAACTAGAAGGTCCTGTGAAATGTATAAGTGAAAAACTAGCAGATCTTGTGAAATGTTTTCTTAACCATAAGTGAAAAACTCCAGAGGAGACAAATAAGTGAAAAACTAGAAGGTCCTGTGAAATGTATAAGTGAAAAACTAGCAGATCTTGTGAAATGTTTTCTTAACCATAAGTGAAAAACTCCAGAAAAGACAAATAAGTGAAAAACTAGTAGGTATTGTGAAATGGAAGAAAGTCCTTACTAACCATGTGAAAAAGGAAGAAAGTTTTTACTAGCAATAAGTGAAAAACTTTAGAAGAGACAAATAAGTGAAAAACTAATAAGTCCATTTCTAGCCAGGTTTCGAGCCTTGGACCTGTGGGTTACGAAAACGCTTCTGCTGCGCCATTCTGATGGCATACACATTTTGAATTTCCACAAAATTTACCAGTTGTTCACTTCTCCACTCTGATATAAGATATGGGTTAAAGCCACCTCGTTCATTGATTAGGAAAACATCATAAATATTCTTGAAAATGTCATTCATCCGTTGTCGTCTAGTCCGGTTAGGATACCTGGTTTTCACCCAGGCGACCCGGTACCAAAATTGAAACTATTTCAAACTGTTGGTAATTTGAAATGCGTTTGTTCCTAAAATTCTTATGTGATTTCCCGAAAGATTTATAATTAAAATGTTATGGATCACAAAAGCTTGCACTCTCAAAGATTATTGGATATCAAATGAATTTTCATTATTGGACTAAATTGTAAAAAAGAATTCAAGCTTTATTAGTTAAAAAAATAGCATGCCTAATGCTTTGGCTAGATATGCGGAGAAGGTAGAACCCATTCATTGTCCAACATTTTCGTGTAAGTAGCAATTGATTCAACTTTTTAAGTTGCATATATGGCCTCTTGCAAATTTGTTATAATGGTTTCTCATTAACATCCTTTTTGCTTCTTGGAGAAGGAAATGTCTAACTGAGGAGGTTGTGTGACTAGAAGGAAGAGGTGACTTGAATGAATCTAATGTAAGAAATTCATGTTACATGTTAGTTGGATCATGAGTGCATTATATACATTGAGTATTTAAAAAATGTTGTGCTAAGTGTCGTCCATGGAGACTATATATATATATACATATATATATATATATACACACACACATGAGCATTGGATTGGATTACACACACATATACTTTAGTTATGAAGTTAAAATTCATAGATTAGAATTCATATTGAAGAAATACTTGATGCATAAAAATGACTATGATATGCAGGTTTACTTTGATGGCTGTTTTAGGCATATGATGAAATGATAAAAGTTTGGAAATATACCAAGATAATGAAGCTTGATGGCATTGCAAGTATAGCTGAAAAATGAAGACAAAACCATTGTTATAATAAAAGGACATAGAGGATGACTTTATTCCAAGGGAAAGCGGATGCAATGCCATGATTTCAACCCTTTGAAATGCTTTGAACTTCATCATATATTCTTTTGGTTGACCCAAGAGGAGGTTTGATCCTAGGATCTCATGGAAAGTAGCACTTCATTATCAAGGTGATCCCCAATTAAGCTACCCCTAGTGGGCTTGATCTTGTTTTTTTTTAAATACTTTGCATAGATATTTTCTTACTATACCTTATTTACACTATGAAGTAGACATGTCGTGTTAATTTTGGACACTTTTAAATATTGTTTTTTTGTAGTTAATAAAAGAGCCAAGACTAACTATGCATGAGCACCTAAAGGGCTATGATACCACAAGAGGGGAAAGTTGAGGGGGTCTAAAACAATTTTACATTCCTAGAATCCTATCTCATTTTTCAACTCATCTTCTGATTAACCTTCAATCTATTGAGCCTAGACTGTAGTCCAAATGGGAGATAAGAGGAGTTGATGAAACCAAGCCCTATATCTAAGCCACCACCTCCTACATTTTGGGAAATTAGCCCCCACAAAAAGAAGCCAGTTTCAGACTCTTGTTGGCCATAGTTTTTTGATGCAAAGAAGAGAAAATTAAAATGGAAAGGGAGAGCCCATTTTTGGAGAGGAAAAGGGAGATTTTGCTTGGGAAAGAGGGCTTCTAGACTATAGGATGGAACAACCATGAAAGGAAGCCATGGGAACCTTGAGAAGAGCCAAGAATTAAGAAAAATATATAGTGGAGTTAATGGACAACAACTTGGACATTTCTATGCCAACACTAAATAGCACTAGAGTGAGGAACTATTGAGAAAAAAAAGGAATAACTTTCCTTGTTTTGTGTGGGGCATGTATTATGGATTCCAAATAATAGTCTTATTTCAATAACTTGGTAGTGAAACACTTGGTTAGTATTCTTATTTTTCCTAATATGGAGAGATTGCTCTGAGAATTATATATTATCCTTCTTTGTCCCAATGATATCATAGCCTTGCTAGGGGGTGTTATCCACAAATGACTACCTTCAATTGGTTGGAAACTTACTCTATCTTTGTTAGTTGTTTGGCATTCAATCCTTGACATAGATAGGCTCTTCATCTTCATTATGGAAATTCTTTATATAGTTTGACTATAATATGTTGTATGGCTTATGGAAATTGAAATCATTCTATAGATTGTTATAATTTTTGTATTATTTCTATTGCACACATGAGATTATTCCTATAGATTTCCGTTAGTGGCTAGGCGGTTGGAATCATGGTATTATTTATCATGAACATGCGTTACCTTGTTGATCAGAGATCAAGTCTCTTGTAGAAAAAGGCTAAAAAATGAAAGTGCTCAAAATTTCTCCGAAACAGATCGACTGGAAAGAGCTCGGCGATACGATCCCAACACAGCAAACGGCACTCAAATCCGTTACCGTATGGAGGAGATATTGCATTTTGAAAACGCCCAATAACTTTCAATTTTGAAAGAAAAGTTTTTTAATTTTATATGTTGGGAAAATCTTTAATTTTTATTAAGGTTTAATTGATAAATTAAAATTATATATTTATTAATATTTTATATGATTTTAATTAATCATATATTATATTATTTTATATATGTTTTAATTAAATTTTTAAAAAACCTTATTAAAATTATATTATTAAACCCACACATATATATTAAAACCCACAATTCCAAATGTTTTAAATCTCATGGCACGAAATATGATTAAACGGTTCAAAACCCACAATACTAAAGTTTGTTAAAGAGCATGTGGGTTAATACGTGGCATGTTAATGTGGTATATTCAACGTGGGCACTATACGTGGGTTTGTTTTCAAACGTGGTCAAAGGGGTGGAGAAAATTGTTTGCAACGGATAAATTTAAACGGTTAAGACATTCATTAACCATTTGCCATGTGATCCAAACCGTAATTTGAATGTTATGTCAATGTTAATGCCACGGTTTTAAAAACCGTTTGGCCAGCGGTTCCAGCGCATGTGAACGCGCGTTTTCTAACAGTTACATTTATTGTTGCCGCCGAATTTGGAGCGCGCCCGCTAAAGTTGGGGATGTTGCCATTTTTAACTGGAGTTAACTCCAGTTCTCCACAGTTAGCGGAGCTTTTGAAGGGCCAACTTCAGTTAGCCATAACTTTGGCTAGGAAAGTCCTTTTTGGACGAAATTGTTTTTGATTCTGGGTCTCTTCGACATTCTGGAGCTGTTGGAAGAGTTTACAGAGCCATCAGGGAGCTCTAACAGAGAATTTACCAGCGTTTTTGGTCGTGGAGCCACTAGGGCCTAAGGGAAGAAGAGCTGTTTTGGACTACCTTCGTCCAATGGAGGTGTTTGTTTAGTCATTTTCTACTGATTTGAGCCTTCTGAATCTATTTTTGGAGTGTATTTTTCCATTTGAGGCTTCTATACAGTTGTATTCACATTTTGAGCATTTAATCAAAGAGGAAAAAGCCTAATTAGAGGCTTTTGGACCCAGCGGAGGTAGCCCAAGAGAGGGGTGAACTGCTTAAACAATTATTTGCTGTCACACTGGATAATTTTGTTGCATATTTTCAGATTCTGATAGTTTAAACAGTAAATTTTTATAAGCAAGCTTTTCCCAAACAAGTTTAAACAGTAAACAGAACTTGTTAGTTTATCTTCAAACCTCTACAATTCAATTGCAAAACATGTATACTTGTCTATTCACACATTAAAGTTGGATCAATGAATACTTTGCAGTTAAAACAAATACTTTCATTGATCGGATCTTTGTGATTACATTTTATTTCTTTAGGCAGAGTCTGTAGAAGGGCCAGGTAGCCTCCGGATTCATCCTTTCTTTGAAAGGTGAAAGATCCGGTGAATGCCCCTACAGTCAATCTCTGTATGAGAAATAGTTTGTTCTCACAATTTCAGATCAGGTTGGTATCAGAGCTCTAGGTTTTGCTTAAGATTTTGTGAAATTTGTGCAAGTAAATTGTGTTATTCTGCAAAATTTGATGCTTACTAGGCTGAAATTGAAAAGAGGGGAAGGTCAATTGGTTAGAGAACAAGTTAATCCTCAACCAAGGAGGGTTAGAGTGCCATTACATCCACCTTCCATTTCATCCTCAATAGCCTTAGAATCAGCCACAAACATGACTTCCAGAGAAGGAGAAGTACATGAGGAAATGGATCCCAAGGAAGAAGAAAGAGTCTTTAGAAAAGCTTTCTTGGACTTGACTGAGATGGTTAGGATCCTATACCAGGAGAGAAATGATAGGATTGCTGGAGAAGGGTCTAGAAACCAAAGAGAAGAAGGAAATTCTTCAGGAGGGAAGAAAGATAAGGATGAGTCTAAGAAAGGGAATGGAGGAAATGGTGATCCTTCATCTCCATCATCATCCTCATCCTCCACATCATCCTCTTCTACTTCTGTTAATCAGTCACACAAAACAAAAACATCTCTTAAAAATCCTTTGTTAAAGCTTGATGTGAAGTTTGAGTTGCCGATGTTTAATGGTGATGTTAATGCAGAAAAATTGGATAACTGGATTAGACAGCTGGAAGTCTATCTCAGAATTCAGAATTTGCATGATGATGAAACAAAAATCCAATTAGCCTCTTTGAGAATGGATGGAGCAGCTTTGGTTTGGTGGGAAGCCAAGACCAGGGAGGAAATTAAAAAGCATGGTAAGATAACTCTAACTTGGAATGAGTTTATTACTGCTATTAAGAAACAGTTTTATCCTCTTGCTCATATTCAGAAAGCAATCATGAATTGGAAAAAATTTAGGCAACTTAAAGGTCAAAATGTGCAAGATTATACCCAAGAGTTTAGAAGGAGAGCACTTCTACTTGGAGTAGACTTACAAAGTCAAGACACCTTGTTGAAATACATAGGAGGTTTGCACAATTATCTGCAACATACTATTCTATTGTTCAATCCTACCAACTTAGATGAAGTCTGTGTGCAGGCTACACATTTAGAAGCTAGAGGAAAGAATGCTTTTGATGCTTTTGATGAGGATAGTAATTCAAAAACAAAGAAAAAAAAAGAGTTGCAAATTCAAGAAAGGAAAAAGGAAAGTTCTTTTGCAAGAACTATTCAAAGACAAGTCACGATGAAGATCATTGTTGGAAGCTTCGTCCTGAACTGAAACCAAAAAAATTTAAGAACAAAAACAAGACCAAAGAAAAGGAGAAAACTATAGCAACAGTTGAGCAAGACTTAGGGTCAGACTCAGGAGATGAGACAAAAAGCATAGGCATGGTTTTAAAGAACACTAAGGGGAAAGAAGTGGTGCAAGACACAATTCCTAGTTCTAGCTCTTTGAATTGTCACAAAGATACTCATGATGAAAAGAGGAGGATAGAGCTTTTCCATGTGAGGGTAATTTCAAAACATACCAAAATTGACACACTATTTGACAGTGGGTCACAAGCGAATCTTATATCTGAAGACTTGGTCAAGCAGCTTAAACTTGAGACCATTTCACATCCGAAGCCTTATCCACTTGGATGGATATGCAAGGATGCCAATTTGCAAGTTTCAAGAAAGTGCATATTGCGCTTTGCAATAACTGCACATTTTATTGACACAGTGGAACTTGATGTGGTGCCGCTTGATATCTCAGGTATTGTTTTGGGAAGTCCTTATTTATTTGACAGGAGGGCCATCTTTCATCGCCATGAAAACAAGTATCACTTGTTTAAAGATGGTAAAGAGTACATTGTGAGAGCTCACAAGAAGAAGATGGAATCTTCTTTACTCCATGCAAGTCAATTGAAAAGACTGGTTAATGCAAGTCAAAGTCTAACTTTGTTGATGTTGAAACGACCAGATTTTGAGCATTCACCATTTTATGATGTTGCTAATAATTTGTCTCAGTTTGATAACAGTTTGTCTTTGAAAAAAGATGATGTTATGTTGCATGAATTACCTTTTGGGTCAGCCAATGCAGAGAATGAAGTGTCAAAGCTAAGCAGTGCAAGCAAGAAGGACACACCATTCAGCATGGGAAAAATTTGGTTTCAGAATGGTAGAATTCGCCATGGGAACAGTTTGCAAGGTGAAAGTCATTTTAAGTCTTTCTGGAAGTTTGATCAATGTAGAGAAAGTTTGTTTTCTGCAGATTACAATTGCTGTTCTGCAAATTTTAATCATTTGCATCATGACTCCGTCAATCTAAGCAATGGTCGATCAGTTGATTCCAGAGACAGATTATCATTTTCTCAAAAGCTTAATTTGATGAAATCGGGCAGATTTCAGTTTTTCAAAGGTGGAAGAGTGGAGAATCAGTCTCCACATCATCAGTTTCAGTAATCAGAAAGCTTTTGAGGGTCCAAAAGCTTCCCATTTGGGAGGTGTGATCAGGAGATCAAGTCTCTTGTAGAAAAATGCTCAAAAATGAAGTTGCTCAAAATTGGTCCGAACCAGATCCACTGGAAAGAGCTCGCCAAAACGATCCTGTAGCCGCGAACGACACTCAAATCCGTTGCCGTATGGAGGAGATATTGCAGTTTGAATTCGCCCAATAACTTTCAATTTTGAAAGAAAAGTTTTTAATATTATGTGTTGGAATAATTTTATTTTTTTTATTAAAGTTTAATGAATTAATTAAATTATATAGTTTTTAATATTTTATATGATTTAATTAATCATATATTATATTAATTAATTATATATTTTAATTAATTTTAAAATTTAATTAAACTTTATTAAAATTATATTATTAAACCACACTACGTATTAAAATCAACTTCAAATATGAAATTTTATGAAACGGGTTTAAAACCCACAAACCCAAAGTTTGGGTCATTATTAAAAGGCACATGGGCCTTGGTCTTACGTGTCAAAGGAACGTGGGTTTCAAAACATTGCAGCGGATTAAATTAACGTATGGTTGAAGTTTAAACCACGTGAGGTTTAAAACGTGGCAAGAGGCACGTGGTATATTCAACGCGTGAAGCTGAGCTAAAACACAGGATACGTTGCATTGAGCTGATATGGTTACAGTTTTAATAACCGTTTGCCATGTGAACAAGGATATCTCCCGGGGGTTAAACCGTTTGGCCAGCGGTTCCAGCGCATGTGAACGCGCGTTTTCTAACAGTTACATTTATTGTTGCCGCCGAATTTGGAGCGCGCCCGCTAAAGTTGGGGATGTTGCCATTTTTAACTGGAGTTAACTCCAGTTCTCCACAGTTAGCGGAGCTTTTGAAGGGCCAACTTCAGTTAGCCATAACTTTGGCTAGGAAAGTCCTTTTTGGACGAAATTGTTTTTGATTCTGGGTCTCTTCGACATTCTGGAGCTGTTGGAAGAGTTTACAGAGCCATCAGGGAGCTCTAACAGAGAATTTACCAGCGTTTTTGGTCGTGGAGCCACTAGGGCCTAAGGGAAGAAGAGCTGTTTTGGACTACCTTCGTCCAATGGAGGTGTTTGTTTAGTCATTTTCTACTGATTTGAGCCTTCTGAATCTATTTTTGGAGTGTATTTTTCCATTTGAGGCTTCTATACAGTTGTATTCACATTTTGAGCATTTAATCAAAGAGGAAAAAGCCTAATTAGAGGCTTTTGGACCCAGCGGAGGTAGCCCAAGAGAGGGGTGAACTGCTTAAACAATTATTTGCTGTCACACTGGATAATTTTGTTGCATATTTTCAGATTCTGATCCTTTAAACAGTAAATTTTCATAAGCAAACTTTTCCTAAGCAGGTTTAAACAGTGAACAAAATTTATCAGTTCATCTTCAAACCTCTACACTTCATTTGCAGAATATGTATACTTGTCTATTCACACATTAAAGTTGGATCAATGAATACTTTGCAGTTAAAACAAATACTTTCATTGATCAGATCTTTGTGATTACTTTTTATTTCTTTAGGCAGAGTCTGTAGAAGGGCCAGATAGCCTCTGGATTCATCCTTTCTTTGAAAGGTGAAAGATCCTGCAAGACTGCCTCCCTACAACACACCCTCGTATGAGAAATACTTTGTTCTCATGATTTCGTATCAAGAAGAGCTTTGTCATCTCCTTCTCTTCTTGATGATGAAGGTCACTCAAATTAAACTTCTTCTACGGTAAAGTGTAGATAATCTTCTCACCCATATTAGAGCTCCTTTCCACACAATTTCTTGAATCTATGGTGAGAGTATTATTTTTCTTCCCATTCTTCTTTGGTTCTTTAGGTCCAAGTTTGAATGAAATTTCCAACGCTTCTCCTAAATGTGATGATCAATGCTGCAACCATTGAAATTATTGCTAGGGTCTTCACACTTATGTGCAGTGGCTACTACCTTTTTATCCTTCTCTCTTTCCATTTATTCTTCCCTTCCTTGGAAGCTTCCAGGTGCTCATTTATTTTTGTATCACTTGACTACATTTTCTTTTGACCTATGTGTTCTAGGTACTATGCTTGTACACAAACCTTGTTCATTGTTCATGTCTTGAACAACATCGCCTAATTTCATAAATGGTTGTATAGACCCCACAGCTACTCAATAAATACATGTAGGTTATTGGGATAGATACCCAACATGATTTCCATCTTCCTGAATTCACTAGTTTACTCTTGTACACTCTACTCCTACCTATGCCTCAAGTAGTGCAATAAGATCTATTGGCCATGTTCAAACTCAATAGGGTATAATTGGGAATTTATGAGGGTTTTAAATTCCTCCAATTTTTTGGTTTGAAGCCTTATTATCTTCCTTATTCAGAGGTCATGTTTTAGCTACGTTTGGATCCCAGTCCTTGAAAAGTAGAGTGGGTTGCTTTCCCATCCCACTATTGCTACAAGGGGATCTAAGGCGCCCCTAAAAGAAAAAAAATTGACACAATTTCCTTGTAAAATATTGAAATTTGGTAGTCAATATGGACCATTTATTAGGCGGAAGATATGATGGTAGAAGTTATGTTAATTTAGGGTTTTTTTCCCTATAAGGAAACCCTTTGTTTATATGATGGAATTATATTGCAACTATGTATTATTTTGTGAGAAAAAGAGAGGATATTGTGTGAGAGTGAAGAGGAAGTTACAACATACGTGTTTTAGGTACGGTATCCATTGAGTTTGTTGGATAATATAAAAGGAAGGACTAGTTGTTTTTCCATGGACATACCACATATTAGGTGAACCACATATATATGTGTCTCTAATATTTTATGATTTTCTGTGTTTCTAATATTTTCATTTCGTTGCTCTATTATTTAATTTCTAACACCCACTTAGTTATTAAGGGATCACCCTCTAGCCTAAGTGTCTCTATGTGGATTTTGCCACTAGATTAGGCCATGACCTTCTAACTTCAGTTTTCCAAATGATATTTGTTACACCTCATTTATGTGGTGAACACTAAAATATACTTCTAATTGTTGCAACCAATGATTAAATTTTAAGACATCTCATCTTGGTGGGACTTTATTGTTTATTCAATTTCAGTGTCCTGAATTGATAGCATAAATTATTGACTAGGGCTTGTAAACTGATGAGGTATAGTTGCACTATATGTGCCTAAATATCCTTATTCTTATTTCATTGTTTTCAGTATTTTGTTGATGTTTTTTAGTTTTGTTATGTTTAGGTTTTAGTATGTTATTCTATGTTCAAAAGGTGACATCAAATCTATGACAAAAAGGAAAGAAAGGAGAACCCTAGACTCAAAACAGAGTGTAATTGTAAATTCTATCGCTAATCAGGAAAATGATGAAAAAACAGAGCATTCTAATCCATGGATGTAACTCAAGACATTATATTTCAACCTAATCCTTTTAGTTAGAGGTTTGTTGGAATACTTTGTGGAAGAGATTGAATTCTAATGTGATGAGGATCTTCCTAAAAACAGACAGCAACTTAGAATATTATAGTGCAATCCTATTCATATAACATATATATTTTGGAACAGCTTGAGAATAAAATTGCTATAATATGCTAAGGATCTCCTATGAATACTTAAACTACTTATGACGTTACAACTAGATCTCGTTCATCAGCTAGAGATTTATTGGAAGAGTTTATTGAAGGAGACTAGATATAACGAAATAAGGATCTTCTAAACAACAACAAGTAACCCACAATATTACAATTAGGCCTTTTATGTAATTGAGAGATTTATTGGAACAGTTTTGAGAAAAGACTGTTTGTAACAATATGAGGATCTTCTATCTAATTGCATAACAGAAAATGCTTAATTAACTCAACATAATACAACAAAATCTCATTCGCATAATAGTGATATGTTTGAAAAGCTTTTAAGAAAAAGAATGGCTGTAGGATACTGAGGATATTTTAATCTAAATGACAGAACTAAAATGTTGGTAACTCAAGATGTCACAATTAAATCCATTCATTAATAGATATATGTTGGAAAAGCTTTGAGAAAAGACTAATTACAACATCATGAGGATCTATTAGTTAAACAAACAGTGCAAGACATGATACTAAAATATATGAACTCAGAAAACTGTCTAAGTGAAAAATATAACAACACAGAATTAAAATCTACTTATCTAGAAAGCATGTAGAAGCCTCCTTAGATAGCAGGGGCCCTTTGCTATCAATTTAGCATGAAAATCTTTAACTCCTTAAGTTTGTCTTCAACACAGTGTCAAAGTTATGCTTCTTCTTATTATCAAAAATGCTTCGAAACAGAGTATCACAGTCTTAGCAAAATAAAATTTAACTTGTGTTTCTTGGTCTCACCGAGCTAAATTTATAGGAAATTACATAACTTATATTGAATGAAAGTAGGCACAGGTGTATTCTAACGTCATAATCAAACTAAAGCTCCTTTTTAGGACTCGTGATTTGCTGAAAGCAAATCAAGAGTCCTTATCCTTACAGAAATTTGCTTCTCGGACTTTTGGTTTGACCACGTGCATAAGCATCTCCAGTTTTTTATTCAGCCTTCGTGGATGACAAGGAACGATGTAGGAAAGATTTAGAATCTAACCATATACTCCTTTTCTTCAGATGACACCTATAATATGTTCAAACACCAAAATGGCTACGGAATGTGTAATTGGCTACAGAATGATTGCATTCTGTAGCTAAAACTGCTCAGAAATCATTAAGACAACAAAACCACAAAAGTACAACAAGTTAGTCATTGCATGTATTCCTTAAGTGATTTTAATCATCTTATTGATATTTAGGTCTATAAAATGACAAAAGGAATGATAAGATGAAATGGAATTTGGCAAAGGAGAAGACACTTTTAGGGCTCAACATTTATGTTGAATTTTTCTTCCATATTGAATAGGTACTATGAATGGGTAATGACACTTAAACTCGACAACTCTTTATTGGGTTATTTCCTTCACTCATTTTTTGGGTATTCATGATCCCCCAAATTTTCCTCTAATTTGGCCCCCAAGTTGGAATCTCCATATTCTCTTGATTCCAAGCTTGTATGCTAAGGCTGCCAAAAGGAGGTTAATATTGTGGCTAATATCCACGACCTATGCTTCCATCCTCAAGAATATCTCCTCTATTGGATTATCATTATTATGAACGAACTCACAACCATGGTTAGGGTTATGTGACTTTATGCTTACATTGCTTCCTGGAATCCTTGGAACTTCCCATGAGGTTCCTTGAAGAAACCTTCTCTAATACAAATATGAACTGTAAACTACCATGTATATTCCACTAGATATTTCGTCACAACAAATATGATAAAAATAAACTAAAATATATGTTATGAAGGTTACATTTCTTTAGATTCCAAATTTGTTTGTTATTGATTTGGTTTATATGCATGGAATAAATAAAATATGGAAAATAAAGAACAAAAATAAAATCACTCACCAACCACAATGAAAACAAATATATGATCTAGGAAACCTTTACAAGAGATAACCTAGCTAGAAAATGGGGTTTCTCTTGTCTATTTTGTTTGGAAGGGAAATATTTCAAGTACATAGGAGAAGGAATTACCTATGGAGTCACCTAAGACCTATGGCCTAATATACTGCTACAAAACACTAAATCCTTTTGTTATACTATCTAAATCCCACTGCCAATTTCTATTATTTAGTATGGAACAAGATACAATTGAATAGAATGGAACCCCCTTTCCTCCTAGTTGTCTAGTTATAACATAGCTCGATAACCAACTAGGGGTCAGGTTTGACTCCTTCAACTCTCAACTAGAGTTACAACTTTGACCCTTCTAGAGTATTATTCATAGTCCTCACGTGGCTAGCCCATTTTCCATGATTAATGGGAGCCTAAATTTATGTCCACTCATGCCATTTTGGTCAAACACAATATGTCAATTTCTGAGGCAAAATTTTTTCACATGAATTGTGATTAACATGACTCTTACACCCTTAGAAAAGTATCTGAGCATATAATAGTGTTGAAATGGAGCCTAGTAGTTCAGCAAGCATAGAAGGTATTAGACTCCAATTCTCCAAGATATGTCACATCGATAAAACTGCTGATGCAAGTTGATTCCTCCAATTTTTCCACTATGAAAGCATTAAGATATATGAAAATTTATATTTTGATGCAATATGAAACATTATGTCTTGAGTTTGAATTCCAATGATGGATTTTTTCTTGTTAAACTTCAACATTGTTTACCTTCCATAATAATAATGATAATAATAATAGGGTAGCTATGGTTTAAAATCTTTCTATTTTTTGCAATTGTGTGTACAAGGGCCAATTAACCCAAAGGTTACTCATACTATTTCTTATCTTTGAATTAGCTTCACCAACAAATTCTATTTCCATTTATGACAAACAAGTTTAGTTATTATTATTTAATGCCTCGTAATGACCATGAAAGGTTTTAGACCCCAATTCTCCAAAATATGTCCCATTGATAAAATTGCTCATGCAAGTTGATTCCTCCAATTTTTCCACTATGAAAGCATTAATATATATGAAAAAAATATTTTTATCCAATATGTAGAATTATGTCTTGAGTTTGAATTCCAATGATGGATATTTTCTTATTAAACTTGAACATTGTTTACCTTCCATAATGATAATGATAATAATAATAATAGGGTAGTTATGGTTTAAAGTCTTTCTAATTTTTGCATTTATAATTGACCCAAATGTTACTCATATTCGTGATTATCTCTGAATTAGCTTCACCAACGATGTCTATTTCCATTAATGATAGACAAGTTTAATTTTTATTATTTGTGGTGTTTGGGTAAAGTTCTAGGTGGACATATTAATACTCTCCTTCTTCATTTTTCATTATGAAAATATTACATTCCATGCCCAAGTTATCTAGATATAATTGTCTTTTTTGATACTATAGTCTTATATGATGTCAATACAAACACCATAAAGTTAAACTACAACAAATTGAATATATAAGTGGAATAATATTCACATGAGAAGCGAGAGGGAAATATGCACCCCATAGTGTTCTAATCAAAGGTATATATTGTGGCACATACACCATTGGATATGCATCATATGCACATCCCATAGTATTTGTGTTGTATATCCTTGTCAATTTTTGCACTATAGTGTGAATATTTCACACTTGAGAAGCATGTTAAATAGTGTGATATAGGGACAATCATCTCAAGGAGAGACAAACCATTCATTGAAGGGTAAGTTTGAATTTTGTGATGGATTGAATTATCAATTTGGATGTGGAAGGGTTTGAGGAAAAAGTTGAGGTAAGATAAGGACAAATGAAGAGTTCATGAATAAGTTGAATAGTCATCTAGAAAAGAATAAATATAAAAATTACTATCAAAATCACCTAGTTCAACATATTGTAGTCAATTATATTTTAGATATTGTTTGCTTTCAATGAGTATTAATTTGTTGGAGTTGTTGATTCGAAGATAAAGAGATAAGTGGTACAATGTAAATAGAATTTAATGAGATTGTCATTAGTATATTTTTAATGTGATAGTAATGAGAATGAGAAGACAATATCCCTATGAATGGTGATCTTGTTCTATAATTTGATACAAGTCTATACAAATGCTCAAGTGCTAATTTTCCTTAATGCACTTATCTAATAAGCTATTCATATGTCACTATGTGACCAAGGTGGTTAATTTGGCTCACCATACATTGATTGTCTCATTTGGTATCAAATAAGGTTGAGTTATGCAAGAAAGAGAATTAAGAATTATAGAGTGCTCATTAAAGGTGACAAAAGTTGATTGTGAGAAGAATTGGAAGAAGGTAACAACAAAAGGGTAGAGCATATAGAACTACTAGTGTTAAGAATAATGAAAGAGACAAAAGAGAAATTTTTTCCTCTAATCTAACCTTTGAGTTGGAACCTCCATCTTCTCCTAATTCCAATCTTGTTTTCTAAGGCTTCCAAAAGGATTTTAATATTGTGGTTGATATCCATGACCTATGCTTCCATCCTCTAGAATCTCTTCTTTATTGGATTAGCATTATTATGAATAGACTCACCATTCATGGTTAGGGTTATGTGACTTTCTTCTTACATTTCTTCTTGGAATCCTTGGAACTTCCCATGAGATTCCCTGAAGAAACTTTCTCTACCAATGTGATCTATAAATTACCATGGAGATTCCACTATATAGTTTGTTAAATAAGTTTGATAAAAATAAATTGAAATATATATTATGAAGTTTAAATTCCTTTAGATTACAAGTTTTTTAATTATTGATTTGGTTTTTATGCATGGAATGGATAAAATGTGGAAAACCGAGAACAAAAAAATACAATCACACACCAACCACATTGAATGCAAAGATATGCTCTGGGAAACCTTTATAAGAGAAAATTTAGCTAGAAGGTGATGTTGATCTGCTATCTTTTGTCTAGAATGGAAATAATGAAAGTGCAAAGGAGAAGGCATTACCTATGGAGTTCCTTGAGACCTATGGGTTGATAGATTTCTACAAAACACTAAATGTGTATGTTATACTCTCTAACTCCCACTCCTAGTTTCTATTAGACTCTACCATGGAACACGATACAAATGAATAGAATGGAACCCATTTTCCTCTTAGTGGCCTTGTTATAGCATAACTTGATAGTATATTGTTGTTCAGGTTTGACTCCTTCAACCCTCAAATAGAGTTACAAATTTGACCCTTCTAAATTAGTATTTATAATCCTCACATGGCTATCCCATTTTCTAGAGTCATAGGGGTGTAAACTGGCATCCACTTGTGCCATGGTGATCAAACACAATAGGTCAATTTTTGAGAGGCATAACTTTTACACATGAAATATGATTAACATGATTCTTACACCCTTGGAAAGGTATATGAGCATAGAATAGTGTTTACATGGAGCCTAGCAATTAAGAAAGAAAAATTTTACCCCAAATAAATGTTATTTAATGCCTCATAATGACCATGGAAGGTATTAGACCCCAATTCTCCAATTTATGTCCCATCAATAAAATTTCTCATGCAAGTTAATTCCTCCAATTTTTCCACTATGAAAGCATTAAGATATATGAAAAACTATATTTTGATCCAATACATAGCATTATGTCTTGAGTTTGAATTCCAATGATGGATTTTTGCTTGTTAGACTTCAACATTGTATAACTTCCATAATAATAATAATAATAGTAATAGGGTAGTTATGGTTTAAAGTGTTTCTAACTTTTTCATTTGTGTGTCCAAGGACCAATTAACCCAAGGTTGTTCATAATCTTATTTATATCTAAATTAGCCTCGCCAACAAAGTTTATTTCCATTAATGACAAACCAGTTTAGTTGTTGTTATTGTGGTGTTTGCATAAAATTATAGGTGGGCATATTAATACTCTAATTCTTCATTTTTCATTACGACAATATTACATGCCATGCCCAAGTTATATAGCTATAATTCTCTTTTCTGATACTATAGCCTTACATGATGTCAATACAAACACCATAAAGGCCAACCACAAGAGCACATTGAAGGTATAAGTGGAATAATATCCACATGAGAAGCAAGAGGGAAATATGAACCCCATAGTGTTCTGATCAAAGGTATATATGGTAGCACATACACCATTGGATATGCAACATGTGCACATCCCATGGTATTTGTGTTGTATATTCCTATCAATTGTTACACTATAGTGTGATAAATTGCACACTTGAGAAGCATGTTAAATATTTTGATACAAAGATAATTATTAATTCATTATTTATTATTATTAGTTCAACATTTAATTAATTAGGATTCTCAAGTTTCCATTTTGATTTTATTAGCCCATAATAGTTAATATTATTATTATTTTATTATTTTATTATTTTAATTATTTATTATCCTTATGACCTGACAAGGTCTAATGAACTCGAGTTAATTTGAGGATAAGAGGATAGGGGAGTGGCTCGAGGAATTTATGGAGGTTGTCATAAAAGGAGTAGGTGGAAGGCATGGGGGGTGGGGAGGGGGTTATGGAAATTATGACGGGTGGTTGGTATCCATGGGGAAGGAAGGCATAAGTGTGGGGGAGTGGAGAGGTCATGGGGATGACTATTTTTTTGTTCGTTTTGGGTTTGAGTTGGGGAAGGAAGGAGAGGAGAGAACCAAGAGGAGGAAACCAGGAGAGGAGAGTGAGAACTCAGACTTGGTTTTGGTATTTAGATTAGAGGGTGTTGGATCGATTTTAGACACACAATGGTTGTGGTTGGACTTGGGATGAGAGAGCTAGGGAACTTGTGGAGGTTTGTTGGGCTAGGAAGTAAGATAGACTTTCTTAATTGGTAGAGTGGCATATTCAGTCGAGTAGCCCCAACAGAAGCACTGCAACTAAGCCACCTATTAGGTATTCTTATTCTTGTTGTTTAATTTATGTAAATTTCCATAAATCAATTTATTTACATGTTTTTAGTGTTTTTTATATGTTGTAACAAATATACACTATGAGTTTTCAAATTTCAATTTTTATGTTGTAAAATTATGTGATGAACTTTAATTATGGTTTGAGGACCCCAACATGGGTCCTTACATATGGTTACAAAGTTATGGGAGAAGTTATCTCCCATTGATTGCAAGTACAAATTCCATAGTTAAAAAAAATCTATGAAAAAAGAGAAGGATGTATATTAATAGTACATTGAGAGGTTGTACATGATCTTAATTCTAGGTAGTCATATGGAGGCAAAGAGCATTGAGTCTTGGGAAATATAAATGTGTCAAAACTTGCAATTAAAACAAATTTATTCTACAAAAAATAAATATGATATAGGATGCATATCAATTGGCACTAAAGATTGTAGGGAAATGAAGAAACAATGCCAAAAGGAGAAACTTTGCTCATGAAAAGGATTTGATCATGGAGGAAAGGTTACTAATTGCAATAGATGGAAAAAATGTACAGTGCCCATTTTTACTATTATCTATCATTTCAATGAAAAATCCCAAAGGGAGAAAAAATAAATGCACTAATTATAAAGCCTTCATTTGACCTCAGTCGTTACACTGAAAATTGTCACATTGACATTCTGCCATGTGTATGAGCTCATTATTGCTCACACTTCTCCCTTTTGCAAGTCTAACATATCAGTTCCTCATGTCAAGCCTTGAAAATCATAAAAAGTTCCTAAAAGTCTCTTAAACTTTGGTATCGCACTTTCTGGCTATCTTTCCTGCGGTCCCGCACCCAATGTTCAGCTTTCCTGCGTTCCTGAACGCACTTTCTCTTTGTTAAAGGTGCGGACCCCTGTAAGATTAAAAAGGCGCAAGTAAATTCCAAAAAGCTCAATAAAAGTGAATTCTGGAAGCTTCTAGAATGGATTTTGCGGTGGCAGAACCGCTCTTGTGAGGTGCATGAATCCCTTACCTTATGGAGCTAACCCCTTGATGTAAGGAAATATCCCTTTGAAGGAGGATTCTATCCCTTTATCCTTGGAATAGCAAACCTCCTCCTTTCTACTATAAAAAGAGGCATTGGGTAGCCTCAAAGGGAGTTCAAGCTTTTAGAATATTTGAAGTTAAGTGCTGTTGAGATTTAGACTTGGTTAACTAAGACTTTTGTGAGGAGAGATTACATACCTCTATTTTTCTTGGTTGGAGGAGTGCAGAACTTGTCAAAGTAAAAGAGATTCCTGCTTCGGACCCCGGAAAGTCCTGTGCAACATCAAGGCTCAGGTTGTAAGGATTTTCTCTTTTTGAAGTTAATACAAATATACTCATTTTTCTCAATAATCTTTCAATTGATGGTTTATTTCATAGACTCCTTGATCACTATGATAAGCATGGTTTATGATGATTTCTATACAGGTGCTATGTAATCTTTTGCTTGTTTGTAATTGCAGGTTTACAAAGGAAACTCCTTCAAGCGCGCGAGGGACAACGACGACTTCAAACAAGCACTGGACAAACGGTAAGTCTTTTACACCTATATAGAGCTTTTCGTAGATCATATATGCTTAGAGAAAGATTAGTTTATTTGGCTCTTTGTTGCTAGATACTTTAGTACTAGGGAGATCGGTCTTGTCCGCAAGACGGATTGTCCACACAACAAATTGGCGACTCCACTGGGGAAAGAACTTGTTGTTTTTTGTTCTCTTTTGTTTTAATTTGAGGAAACGTTTTTCTTGGTTTTTGATTGATTGACATCTGCCTGGGTAGCTTAGGTTTTCTCTGTTTTAGAAAATTTTGAAATCTTTTAATTTTTTCTTTAGTTTTTCCTGCGACCGCACTTTGCTTTGTTTTCACAGTGCGGACAGATTCGCACTTTTCCTGTGTAAACAGTGCGGGACCGCACCTGTGATATATGGGAGCCTGCGGACCCTGTTAAAAATTTTGAAAAGCCCAGATTTCTTTCTTTATTTTATTTTGATTTTTATTTTTATTTTATTTTTTCTGCCCGGATTGATGATTGTTTCTGTCAAAAGCTTTCTGTTAATAAATCTCAGCAGCGTTGGTGTTTTGATGATTTTCTAGAAGTTTTACGTTTTGGATTACATTTCACTTGGTCTTTGTAGCGAGTTGAAGCATTTGACATTTTGAAGTACCTCAGATTACCTTGGTCTTTTTGTCTTTTTGCTGGATCTGACCTGATTGTGAAATCATCCTTTATTAAGAAATAAAGTCACTTGTTTCTTTGCAAATCTTCGAAAAAAAACTTTGTTATTAGTTTTTGAATCTCATTTTTTATAAAAACATAATTGAGTGTTTTTGATCTGTTTGTTATTCTGAACGAATAGATCCTTATTTTGCTGAACAACTAAGTTAAAACATTCTTCAAAAAACAATCTTAAAGCTTTTATTCATTTAGATTATTAAGGTTTGTAGTTTTGAGTGCTATTAAACTTTGTAGATCTCGAAATTATTTTGTAGTTTTGAGTGCTTTTAAAATTTCTAGATTTCTTTTGAAAGAAAATTGTTTTGTAGCTTCGAGTTTTTGGAAAGTGAAAGGATTTTTATTGTGAGCTTTGATAATTATTGGAAAAGACAAAAGATAGTTTCTTTCAATTGTTCTTTATGTTTAAGGAAGGAATTGTTCATTAAAAGAATTGCATTCTCTAACTTTTTCTTAAATAGAATTTCATTGAAAGAAAAAAATCTGATTATCATTTTTAGGTGCATTTTTAGTGTCTTTTGGAAATTGACTCATTTCACACCATCAAAGTTTCATTTCCACACCCATTGACTTAACGAACAACTCTTAAAAGTAACGCTTAATTAAAATTCATCTAGCAATCTTTTTATTTTCTAGGGCTCTTATCACCAACATAGCTTAGGCTAGTATCTTGGAGTAGGGAGTAATTAACTCTCCAAGGTAACAAAAACAAACAAGTAGTCAAATCTTGCGGTAGGAGATAAAATCCAATTGTAATTTGTATAATCTGGGAAGCTTCTCTTAAAGAAGTCAATCACGAGATCATATCCAAACCTTTGAGACAATCAATTTTGTTTCATTGGGGAAGATAGAAGATTTTGCGCGTATTACAAACGGTAAACCTCAGATTAACCATTGTCCAGGAGCCTGGGGTCACTTGTTGGTAAACCTCGGATTAACCATGTCGAGGAGCCTTCAAGGGGATTGAGCTTGCTACTCTGCCCTTGCGCGTGAAATCGGATCGTAGACTGTTCCCCCAGTTATATTTGTTACTGTTGGTAGCCTTAGTGTCCATTATCTTAAGATTATTTCCTAAGGTGACGGTGAAGGAAAGATCTCACTGTACCTGGAGCAGACGTCGACTAGACTCACTTGGACTTTCTGGGGGGTTCTCTTCACACGATATGGTTTTGTGAGGAAACTTGTGCCAGTCTGTTTCATTAAGCAGGTTGTCGGGGTAACTGTTCCAACCGCCCTTTCTGTATTAAATTTCTACTAAGTTGGATTTCATCACCAACTAGTGTTTTTAGTACGGGAAGTTACTGTTTGTGTGTGGTTTGAACTTTTAGATTTTTAAGCGTGTGATTCAATTGTTTGTTTCTTTAGAGACTTTAGGTGTTTTCATTGGAATTTTCTTTGTTTGCGTGTGATTAGTTAATATTTAATCGTGGCGGAATTGCTGAGACAATCCCGGAGACTACAAGGGAAACCCCCTGAATTTTCGCCAAGTCAGCTTGAAGGGCTTTGTGCTCTGGCATCGTCCAGTAGTGGTATAATTAGATCAACAGAATTTGGAACTTCATCCATAGTTGTTCATCCTGATCATTAAATACCCACAAAAGAATATATTCAAGAACCGATTTCAGTTTCTGAAGTTACTGATAGTGTTTCTCCTATTAGTGAATTAGCTGACGAACCTGAAATCTCTGAACCTGAAACTGAACCTTCTGTTTTGGAAACATCCTCGAGATTTATTTCACCAACTTCTAGCGATTTTGATTCACCTAGGGTAAGAAATATTATAACTGAAAATCTTCTGGCTGGTCTTATTTCTATTGAAGAACTTACTAATCCAGACGAAGACATATCTCTTCCCGACTCCCCTCAATCTTTAAATCTTAGGGAGCGTGAATCTATTTTCTACAGCCCTATTCGAACTAGTGCTTGGTATCTATCTTTAACAAACTTTTTAGAGAATCCGGGTCTTGCTTTTTCTCCACCTCGAGTTCCATTTCATCCTACACCCAGAGGTTACTATCCGCCATCCATTATGGTCGGAGAGTCATCCATGTTTTCCCAGACATCGAAATCATTTTTACACGGTGGTCCTTTTGTTCCTTCGGGATATCAGGCTCTGTCTGGTACTTTCTCAGGAGCAGCTCCTCAACCAATCGAACAAGTGTTGTCATTTGGTTTTAATGGTGTTAAAACTGAAACGTCGAACGCAGAGCAAATCTATATGATGTCTGGTAATATTTCGAATCCTCAACCTCAAGGCAGTCAGTTACTTCCTGGAGGGCCAACACAGGGAAATCCATTACCGCCTGGGGGGAAACCTCAAGGTAGTCAGTTAACGCCTGGGGGGAAACCTTCAGGTAGTCAGTTACCTCCTGGGGGGCAACCTTCAGGAAGTCAGTTACCGCCTGGAGGGCAACCTCAAGGTAGCTTTTTCCCAGGACAAACTGTGGAATCATATTATTTTGGGGGACAACCCCAAGGACAGTACACACCTCAAGGGTATCAACCTTCAGGACAGTATATGCCCCAAGGTCAACCCCAAACTCAATATGCTCCTCAAGGTCCTTATCAACCCCAGCTTCAGTACGCGCCTCAGGGTTATCAACCTCAAGATCAGTACCCAATTCAAGGTTTCCAACAGCCTTCTGTTCAGCCATCTATTCAAGGAGCCAGAAATGTACCACTTACTTATCAACCCTACGTTCAACTAGGTTATGGTCCTTACGTTCAACCTTTTGCGGGACAATACCCCGGAATGAATATGGTGTGGGATCTGTCCCAATATCAACAGCCTATGAAGCCTAATGTGCAGTTGCCTTATCAGCCTGGACAGCCTTTAATTTCTGGTCCAACTCAACAACCTGTCCAGCCTACTATTCAACCTTCTGCATCTAGTACTGTTCAGCAAGCTGGTCCTAGTTCACCTAAGACTCTGCCTCAAACTGCTATAACTGCTTCTACGACTGTTCAACCTGTAACACCTGCTTTTGAAGTATCTGTAACCCTGAGTTTGTCTATCCCTACATCCGTGCAAATCCCTCAAGTCTCTGTACCCCAGTCAGGATCTTCGGTTCAGACTTCGGTTCAGATGCCTATGGGACAAGCCGGTACGAGTACAGTTGTCACAAGTCAACCACAATTCACTTATCAACCGTACCAAGGACAACCACAATTCGGTCCCTATACACAAAATCCAAACTATCAGTATCAACCGTACCCTGGCTATACTTATCAACAGCCTCAACAACCCCAGTTCGGTACGATTAATCTTGGTTTTCCAGGGGGTTATAGAATTCCTAATGCTAATTCAATTCCCAGCTACCCTGGGTATCCACCTCCTGGAACTGCTTTGGCTACTCAAGGTTTTCGTGACCCTAATCGACAGTTACCATTTATCGCAACTTTGGATTTACCTGATTTGACGCGCCTTACTAATGATCCAATTTTCTATTATCAGTACTGGCCGCCAATGCCACATAAGTTGCCCAGTGATATACCAAAATTCGAAGGTAAGCCAGGAGAGGATCCATCAAATAATGTCATGACTTATCACCTTTGGTGTGCGTCTAATTCAATCATTGATGATTCGATTCGCTTACGTCTTTTCCAAAGAAATCTTATTAGTATTGCAGCCAAATGGTACATTGAGTTACCACGAGGCTCATTTCATAATTTCAGTTAGTTATCAACTTCCTTCTTAACTCATTTTCAGTTGCGAGTCAGATATGACAATGGCACGGAATTATTAACTTTGCTGAAACAATCTACGTCTACGTATATTTCAGATCATATTCATGAATGGCGACGTAGAAGATGTTTGGTGAAAGTATACATTCTGGATCAAATTTTGGTAGAATGGTTTGTTAAATCATTGTTACCCAAGATTACTGAAGATGTAACTAAGGCTGGTGTTGTTACTGAAGAGCAGGTAATTGCTCAAGCTCAGTACCTTGACCTCGTTTACACGCAGTCAGGTACTTTACATGAAAAAATCCCAGACCTTCAAAAACAAGGTCAAATAGCTGCTGCTCCTTCAGGGTCTCATGCCGTTGATGGTATGATTGGTACAGTCAATACTAAAAGTAAGAAGAAATCTTCAAAGAATTCTTCTCCGATTATAACTTTACCTGATTCCCCGAAAGGAGAATCTTCCCCCGAAATTTCTGCCGATATTCATGTTGTGGACACATCCACGGCTAAATCTAAATCCGGTAATAAAAAGAAGGGGAAGAATAAAAACAAAAAGAATTCGAAAGAAAAAACTGATAAAAATGAATCCAATGATGAAAAGCGTAAACCACGTTATCCTTGTTACATTTGTGATGAAGATCATTTTACTAAGGAATGCCCACATTGGGCAGAGGTTGCGAAATTCATCAAAGGTTCACAACCTGCTGTCTTGAAGGATCCTTTTTCGACTCAAGATAGTAAGATGGTTGGTTCTACTTCGACTGCTTCAGAAGAGCCTATTTTGATGATGTATCATGTAAGGATTGCGACGCGAACGAAAGATTATGGTACTAAGAATCTTGTTGATGATAAAGAAGCAGAATCTTCTAATGCAAATACATCAACTACACCTCCTCCTGTTTCTGGTTCGCTACAAATTGAGAAACCAAATCCAGACTTAATAATCAAACTGCCTGCTAAAGGTGTTCTTCGTAAATCAACTTTCAATCCACATGCGACAGCTGCTCAGAATTACAACATTGTTGAAGACTTAGCTGTTTCTCCTTCAGCAATGTCGGCTTTGGAAGTGCTGCAATCATGCCCAGCACAATGTAAATTGCTTTTGTCTACTATAGGAGCTGTTGATATTCAGGATTCTAATCTTATAATCTTCGATCTAGAAAATAGTACACCTCGTCTACCTCATCAGATGGCTTTCCAGATACCAGTGTTCATCAGAAACAGACCGATCTATCGGACTGTGATTGATGAGGGAGCTTCAACGTGTATTATGTCGATTTAGTGTTGGAAATCACTTGGTTATCCTACGCTGAACCAGTCTCCAACGATTCTTAAGGCTTTTTATGGTCGAGGTTTCCACCCTTTTGGTATTTTGCAGGATTTACCCATAGGGGTTGAAGGTATAGTAGTAAATCTAGATGTGGAAGTGGTTGATGCCCCACTAGATTACAACCTTCTTCTGGGTCGTAGTTGGTCTTATGCTATGACTGTTGTTGTTTCGTCGGTCTTCTGACTCATAAAATTTTCATATCAAGGGAGTATCGTTACAATTGATCAGTTAACTTATGTTACTTCCGACCTAGCCTCTACAGAAACAATCGAGCACGTTGGTAAAACGACTATCCCTTATAAGGATGTTGGAATAGGATTGATGAAAGATTCTGGTTTGCTAGGAAATTTTTCCATTCCTCCTCCTAACGTATTGCCTTCTGTTTCAACTATTCATATGATTTCATCAGACTCTGTTATGTTTGATGATCCTTGGATCATACCCTCCGAATCCGAGTTAGATTCAATAGATGGCATGATGCCTTTGAGTCCATTTGAACTTGCATATCAAGCCGTACAGTCATTTTCCAACCCCTCTTCAACCGACGTTGATCCAGTGAATGGGATCCATGAGGAATCACTCTCAATATCTAGCTTAGCCACAACAACATTTCCTAAACCTATTCATTCTGATGAGCAGATTCGCGAGTTACTGTCTGTTGATGATTTACCATGGGAAGATTTACATCATCGATCTTCGTTTTTACCTGAACTAGATCATTTTGAAGATGATTTCGCTTCAATATTTACTGCTAAATATGTCAAGGAACCACAGAATCCATTGAAAAACTCCGATTCTGAGTTAAATTTGGAAAATATTTCTCGAACGATTCCAATAGACATTTCAGTAAAACTAGGAATAATTGAAAACATTCATATAGGTGCTTGTTGTACTGAAGAAGAAATTAAAACTTATAAAGCCCTATTTCAAGAATTCTGTGATGTGTTTGCCTGGTCCTACGAAGAAATGCCAGGAATTGATCCATCAATCGTCGTACATGAAATCAAGACTTACCCGGATGCCAAACCTGTTCGTCAATGTTTACGTCAAATGCATCCTAGGAAAGCTGCTGCTATTAAAGCAGAGGTTGAAAAATTACTTCATGCAGGTTTTATTTATCCAATCCCTTTAACGGATTGGGTATCTAATATTGTTCCTGTGACTAAGAAACAAGGAACCATATGAGTATGTTTCGATTATAGGGATATTAATTGAGCTTGTCCTAAAGACAATTATCCAACTCCCTATATCGATCAAATAATCGATGATTGTGCCGGCAGTGAAATTTTTTCCTTTATGGATGGCTTTTCAGGGTATAATCAAATAAACATTCTCCCTACTGATCAACCTAAGACAGCCTTCATTTTTTCATGGGGGACATTTGCTTATTGCAAATTACCTTTTGGATTGAAAAACGCTAGAGCAAATTTTCAAAGGGCAATGTCTTATGCGTTTCATGACATTAAGCACATTGTGCAACCGTATCTCGATGATTTATCTGCTCATTCATCGCGCAGGGATGACCATCTCACACATTTACGTGCTATCTTTATGAGATGTCGACATTATCGAATTCGGCTGAATCCACACAAATGTGTTTTTTGTGTAGAGTCGGGTCGTTTATTGGGATTTGTTGTTTCAAAAGCAGGTATTCGCGTCGATCCGTCGAAAGTTGAGGCTATTCTAAAATTACCTCCTCCTACGACTTTACGCCAACTCCAAATTTTACAGGGGAAAGCAAACTTTTTACATCGTTTCATTCCTAACTACACTGAGCTTACAAAAGTTTTTACTCAGTTGCTGAAACAGAACATTCCATTCTTTTGGGATGAGATCACTGATCGATCTTTTGATGCACTTAAACACGCGTTGACCCATGCACCGTTATTGCATCCTCCCAACTACAACCAGGATTAAATTTTGTACCTCGCTGCTTCTCATTCCACTATTGGAATGGTTTTAGTTTAGGAAGATGAATCTAACATTGAACATGTGATTTATTATCTTAGTCAGAATCTGCATCCGACTGAAATTAAGTATACGCATGTGGAGAAATTGGTTTTGGCGGCTGTCCAAGTCGTCCAACGATTTAGAAATTACATATTGTTACGCAAAACTACAGTAATTTCTAATTGCAACCCTATGATGTACATTTTGACTAAACAATTGCTAGGGGGAAAATATTCTAAATGGATAGTTATTCTGCAAGAATTCGACTTGGAATTTGAGAAATCTAAGGCGAAGAAATCCTTGGTTTTTGCGGAACTAATGTGTGATTTCCCCTCTACTGATACTGAAACTGTGGCAGAGCAGCCAATTGCGGACGAATCTCTGTTTCTTATCAGTACTCTCGATCCATGGTATGGAGATATCATTGTTTATCTCCAAACCCAATCTTTTCGGCCTGAAATCTCACGATCTCAGCGGCGGAAAATACGATTCCAATCCCAACAGTACAATATTATTGGAGATACACTTTATCGACGTGGAGCGGATTCTATTTTTAGGCGCTGTATTACTCATGAAGAAGCTGAAAAGGTTTTAAATTATTTCCATTCTGGAGCATGTGGCGGTCATATGTCGGGGTATGCCACTGCCCAAAAGATATTGCGCACTGGTTATTTCTAGCCATCATTATTTAAAGATTGTATTTATGTAGTCCGGAAATGCCACAATTGTCAACTGTTTGATCGTAAAATGTGCGCGCCACCCGCTCCTCTTCATCCCATAATTGTTGTTGGTCCTTTCGCAAAATGGGGTATCGATTTTATTACATGTAACCCTCACTCGGCCGGGGGGCATGCCTATATTATCTTAGCAGTAGATTATTTTACTAAGTGGGCCGAGGCGATGCCTACATTTTCGGCTGACGGCAAGACTGCTGCAACTTTCGTATTTAATCACATAATTGCGAGGTTCGGTGTTCCTCAAGCGATTATTACTGATCATGGAAGCCATTTTCGGAATGTCATGATGACTGAATTAACCGAACAGCTTGGCCTGTGCCACGATAGTTCTACTCCGTATTATCTGCAAGCCAATGGTCTGGTCGAAGCTATAAATAAAGTTTTAGTCACCATGATTAAACGAATTGTTGGAATTCACAAAATGAATTGGCATTCCATGTTATTTTCAGCACTTTGGGCATATCAAACTTTAGTCAAAACATCAACTGGTTTCACTCCTTTTCAACTTGTTTATGGTTTGGAAGCTGTGTTGCCGATTGAATGCGAAATTCCATCTTTGAAATTAGCCATAGAGTTACTCCCAGCTACGTCTGAAGAGGAGAAACATTTTTTGTACTTAGCTCAATTGGATGAAAATCGGAGAAACGCTGCAATAGCAAACGAGGCTCATGTCAAAAGAGTAAAAGCTCAGTATGATAGAAATGTTACCCCTCGAAATTTTTCAGAAGGAGACCTAGTCTTAGTTTATGATCAAGCCAACGATAAGCTAGGAGCTGGGAAATTCGTGCCCATGTGGCATGGTCCCTTCATTGTTAAGCAAAAGCTGGCAAAAGGGGCTTATGAGCTGATAGATTTTGATGGTATCCCTTTAGATAAACCCAGAAATGGGCTATATCTGAAGAGATATTACGCTTAAAACTTGGTATGGAGATATTTTATTTTAGGTTAGATTTCTTTACTGTTGGTGTGTCTTAGATTAGAAAGGTGTGCCTAGTTTAGAGGTGTGTTTTTATCACTTTTCCTGCTTATCTGAGTTTTACTCTTGATATTGCAGATGTCGACGTCTCTTCAAACCTACATTGGTTTTGCTGATGGTGCTTGTTGTAGTACACAGAACATTTCTTCTGCAGCTTGGGTTATCTATTCACCCTCTGACGAGTTAGTTTCCATGCATGGGGTAAGCCTTGGTCAAACAACGAATAACATTGCCGAGTATAGTGCAGTGATTGAGTTATTATCTGAATCCATATCATTTGGAATTTGGAGTTTGATTGTGAGGTTGGATTCTGAACTTGTTGTATTACAGCTTAACAAGGTTTATGCCATTAAAAATCCACTGTTATTATGGTTATTTTTAAGAGTTCGTCTCTTGGAACGCGAATTTGATTACATTGAATATCAAAATATTCCAAGACATTTAAATACATTAGCAGATGCAGTTGCTTCTAGTATAATAAATTGAAATTTGCAATAATCAAAACAGTAAAACAAATAACATTCATAACATGTACACAGATAACCGGTAAATAGTGATATATATCATAGATAAAAGTGTTTTCAAAAAATATACATCGTCTTCGATTATAGGTTGGAAACACCTTATGATCGGCAAAATGGTCACACAAAAAGACAAAAAATATGAGTCTACAACTCGATCATCCCATCACTGATGGTGATCACGATAAGAAACCACTGCTCGAGCCACCCTGCACAGGAACCTCCTGAAAGGTCCTGGAACACCAATCACGCATCTCTGCAGCCTGAGTGGAATGTCATATATGTTTGTCTCTAGAATATCTAGAGTTAAACGCTCTAGATGATGCTCTAAATCAGTCAAAATCTCTGCTGATTGGCTTGCTGGGGCTGGTGCGGCTGCAACTGGTTGTCTTCTTTCATAGGGTTGGAGATGGACTGGTCGCCGTGGGCCCACATCTGTATTCAACAAAATTTTTGGTTATTATTTAACAAGACGATCAAAAATAAAAAATTAGAACTAGTAATCGTTGAAAATGATTTTACCTGAGTCATCCCACTGTTCCCCTGCTGGGAGAGTCATCTCCCGGTTGCCGCGGAAAGCTATCTCAGCATACGAAAAGTCCTCAATGACAAAAAGTTGGCAATCCAGCCAACGGAAATATGACGAAGGAAATCGAACAATATCAGCACCCTCAATACCATGGCGGGCCATCAGTGCGGACCAACGAACCATCCTAGGTTCTCTAGGTTGACTGGCATCAACTGGAATACTCTGCAGAGCTAGAATAGGGATCCTCTCTAGAGCAAAGGAAACAACAATGGATCCATATCCAAAGTTTTTTAGTTTCCCATTTTTTTCTCTGGTTAGTTGGCCTTTTACATTGGCCAACACAGCTTCGCACCAGTTGAAAATGGTGCCGCAAAAACAGTCCACAGCAATGCGCATCTAAGAACCAGTAACTACATGCAGTGCTGCACTCCCACACAGCCTGGTAATAGTAAAAGAAATAACTTTCAGCTCAGGATGGATGACAATTTTTATATCAATCCGTTTGTCTCTGGGGTCTGCGTCATCATTTCAAAATTCTTGCCGAAGACTAGCGACAGTCTGGCCACCTGGCCTAGTCCCAAACAAGGAGAGTTGTTCGCCCCTTTTGGACAAACCAGTCAGAAAATAAATTTCCTCCAGCTCGATTTCGAGCCGGTGGCCGCCAATTATAAAACATTGGTCCTGATCATTCCACCTGTTTACCAGCCATGTCAAGAGTTCTACTTGTGCTCTCATGCCTTGGATGGCCCAAAATTTATAAATACCGCATGCTCTTAATGCTTTCAATGTGGGCAAATGGAGCATTGCGGCGTCATCCACGCCCTCATGTTCACGTTCTCTCCAAATCAACATCTTTTTAATCCTGCAATGCATAAAAATATAGATTAGAATGATCTAATTTGAAAAAATTTGGGCGGCAAAGAAGAAATTTAAGTTTTAAATTTAACCGCGCGGGGACCGCACTTTCCTTTTGTAAACAGTGCATAGGAACGCACGGGGTCTGTGAGGAAGGTGCGGACCCACGACATTTTTCTTTGTAGAAAAAGGTTGGGGTCCGCAGGTACCCTGTGTGTCACCTGCGGACCCCCGCGGGCGATTTTGGAACCATATTTTTTCTTAAAAAATTGAATTTAAAGCCTAAAAATGAATTATAAACGGATAAAATACAAGATTGAGAGGTTGTGGATTACCTGGGACTGACGGTTATCAATTCCGACGAATGGATTTTCTAGAATCTTCATAGGAACTTTTTTACCCAAAAGCTTCTTCTTTTCACTCTGAACTCGAACGGTAAAAATGAAATTGAAAAAGTCCTTTTTATAAGATTTTTTGAATAGATGAATTTTTAATTTGTTTATTTTTTACTTTAAAAAGGTTATTTTTGAAGCATTTTTACTCATCTTAAACAGGTATGCGTAATTTTTGAAGTTTTTGTGCAGAAATTGGATTTTTCAGGAATATTGATCATTTTCAGCAAAGAGCATACTTTTATCACTTTTTCGGACTCTTTCAAAAATTCACGAAAAAGCGAAACATTGGATTTCTCTTTTAAGCCCTTTTCAGACTCTCTAAATATGAAAATATTACCGAGTACTTGATTGTTCGAACTCGTTAAAGTGAATTAATAATCATCCCTTCAGTATAAGTTTACCCCTTTTACGGACCGAAGTGGACTATTTACGAAAAAGGTATACGTTGACTAATTACGGTCAATAGAGTTCTCTCCCGCATTATTTTATCCTTTTTCGGGCCTGAGAGACTAAATTTACGAAAAATTACACCCATGGAGTCTTCCTAAGTTTTTTCTTCTGATCCCCTAAAAATGAAAAACACAGAGTTTCTCCTATACTAGACTCGTTAAAATTTAACAGTAAAGGACCTGTTTAATTTTCAACAGGAACGAACCACTCCTTCTTAGGGTTCGAATCTTAAACTAAGTTGGACTCATCTGAAGGATGAGCTTATAAACAAGCAAATTTTATCCTCCTTAAGCTTGTCAAAAAATAATGAGGTACTTGCCAGAAATGGTAGGGGAAAAGAGAGGAAAATGGACATGTTTGTTGTATTTTGATTTTTCGAAAATTCAGTCGACCACTCTTGAACACGACACTTTCATTCACCTAGGTTGGGAAATCCTTTGTCTAACAGTTAATCAAACCTCATTTGAAAGTCTTCATCCGGTTTCTCGGTATTAGCTTTGGGTTAATTGTTACCGAACCATCTACAGTGTCGTTGTGTGTTCAAGAGGACAGTTCAAATAAACCATTCATGCCATAGAAATATCAAAATCATCACTTTTATTGTCATAAATGAGTTAAACGCAATATACTTTTTAAAAATTGATATGATTTTGTGTTGTGGAGAAGCTACTACAATGGATCATACTTTATCAAAACTGATAGCTCATTATCTGAAGTTGATCTGAAAATCAGTAAATTACCTTAGATACGTGCCTTAGTATTAGCAAGTTGTAACTTTTGAATGACGAATTCATCATTGACCTTAAATTAGAATGATTCCGTGAGCATGTTTGACTTGACTCGTTTCTTCGCATTTCATGGATTCATCTTTTAGGTACTTACGAGCCATTGACATTCTTGGTGGTTACTCACACTTGTTAACACACTTGTTAACAGTTTACATCATTGACTGGTAATCAAGTGGTTTCTACCATGTTCGACTTCGACACATTCATTCACATGGATAGAATCGTACTAGTTCGAGATATGGAAATCAAGACCCTGGATCTAGTTTCTACCATCCAGGCTGCGAGGAATTTTGTTATTATTTATAAAGTGGATTATTTATAAACAAATGGCTGCGTCCATGCTGTGTTCACACATGTCTATACTGTGATGTACTCAAAATCATTCCTGTATCAGAACAGTTGAATCAGTTTTTAGTTATTTTAATCTGAGTATGGGAATTCCTACCTCAGTGATGATATGTATACATGTATATTTTGCATTGAATTTTTTTACAGGTGCTGACTGGGGTGTCCACAGGATGATCTTTGAAATGATAAAGTACTGCACTCTTCATATATGACAGACTTCAGCATCATCTATTCCAGGCTTTGCACTTTAGGGGGGAATCTGTTACACTAAATATTGTCACACTAACATTATGCCATGTGTATGAGCTCATTATTGCTCACACTTCTCCCTTTTGCAAGTCTAACATATCAGTTCCTCATGTCAAGCCTTGAAAATCAGAAAAAGTTCCTAAAAGTCTCTTAAACTT
>JAXQQM020068416.1:0-77439 GCA_034641835.2 Pinus albicaulis
AAGACCCAATTCAAGCTGGAAAACCAAATTGGCCCATTTATAGTAAATAACAGGGATGCATTAAAGGAAATAGCAAAGAAATTGTCAGAGTATAAGTTCCAAGAAAGTTTTTACTGGAATTATGATCCTAAAGGCATTTTGAATAGTATAAGGCTTAAATGTAAATTGACTCCTTTCATCCATGAGCCTAAACCCCAAATTGAGAAA
This sequence comes from Pinus albicaulis, assembly GCA_034641835.2. Taxonomy (NCBI): domain Eukaryota; kingdom Viridiplantae; phylum Streptophyta; class Pinopsida; order Pinales; family Pinaceae; genus Pinus; species Pinus albicaulis. The sequence continues at coordinate 208 of JAXQQM020068416.1, forward strand.
TTTGCAAATCAAATAGAGTGGGTGGAAAACACATTGGTTGACCCTACTTCTAATGAAGCAACAACGATAGATAATTCACATACTATAGTGGTCAACAAATAGGAAGAAACTTCAAACAAAAGGACCAGGAATGAAGAAAGTTATTCAACAAAGACCATTGTAGAAAAAAATTCAAGATTATTTACAAAAAAAGGGAAAAAATGACTGATGCTGAGAAAGAAAAGGCTATTGAGATAAATGATACAGATAATCAGCAGGTAGATAATGATGAAGCCACTGTAATTGTCAATGAGACTCTAGCAGAAATTCAGAAAGAGCAGGTTTTAACACAGGAACGGGGTAGAGAAATGGTTGAAAAACAGGTAAATATAGAAGTTCCCTCCTCCAAAACAACAGAGGGAAAAGATATTGATGTCGAGGAGAAATACAAACATATTAAGGAAAGAAATGAATAGATCAAAAGAGAAGTTTATTCTCAATTTTTGAAAGAAAAACCAGGAGACAAAGACAAAGTTTTGACAACTTTTTACTATTAAAAAAATAAAATTATTATGCCTTTTCTCGAGCTAATGGTTACAGACCCAAAGACAGTTGCAGATTACAGGAAAACAGAGCTTGAAGTAGATACAGACACCATACATGAACTTGATCAAATAGAGTTTCATAGAAGTACTTTAGAAATTCTCTATACTAAGGTAGTAAACAAAACTGTGAGTACAACTAGATTGCAAAACACTGTGTTCAATTTGCAGGATCAAATGAAGTTAGATAAAGCCTCATTACATGCGAAGGATCTAAGGATAAAATCCTTAGAAGACCCGGTGCTACAAATTGGAGTGGATCCTTCAAACATTCAGGTTGCTCAAGCATTAATAAAACCATATAATGAAGACATTACTACCTTGAGGAAGCAATTAAAACTCCCACCAAATGGACATCCTCAAGCAAAGGAAATCCTACAAGAGAAAAAGGAAAAGGATGAGATGATGCAGTTAGTGCTAAAAATGACTGCTCAAGTTAAAGACATGGAGAATTAAATAGAGACCCTTATGAAATAAAATGAAGCCTTAAGAAAAGCAGATATGCAATATACTCCTACTGTTATTCCTATAGTTGGCACAGCTATCCCTTCCACATTGGCAGAGCATTTAGACCCAAAAGTGCCACTAGCAACTGCAGTGTCAATGCAATCTATAGACACTTCTACCACAGGATCATCCACCACTCAGGTAGATCAAACAGGTAAAGCAACTGACATAGTAAAGGCCATGGAGGAGATGTCCCTAAAAAATAATGAGATAATCAATTTGAAAAATACTATTCAAACTCTTGAAACATCAAATAGATATGCATTGATTACCTCTAAGGGACATGAACAAAGAGCAAACAAACTTCAAGAGCAGGTAAAATTTTTACATCAACAAGTCAATCTCAATGAACTGGTTTCCTTCATAAAAAACTATCTTTGGAATAACATAATCCAAGGCATACATCTACAGTGGCCTTTAGTTCAAATCATTTATGAGCAGAGAGATCTACTTAAGGCAACACAGGTGGAAATTCAGAAAACAAAAGAAGAACTGGCTAACAAACCATCTCAAGATTTGAATCTTATTACATTTTTAAATAGAAAAAACAGAGAAGAGCTTGAAGAATTGAAAATCCAAGATAGGAATAAAACAATTCTGCAAATCAAAAAGGTCCTAAATAAAAGGAATATAATGAACAATTTGGAGGAAAAGTGTGAGGCCATGAAATTGTCAATAACAAAGTTCTTGGCAAAATACACAGTGTTGAAAGAAGCAGGCCTCCCAGACATTCATGGCTTTTATGAAAAGCTAATGGTTCAAAAAGATTATGACGAGAAAATCAGGGCCCATGCCAAAGAACAAGTTAATAAGCCTCTTCCACAAGGTTTTCTAACTGGAAAAGTTGTCTTGGAGTACTTTGAAAACTTGCTTTTTATACAAAATGAAATTAAGCATATTTTCATGATCAAACCAAATTTCTCAAGGTACACTGAAGCTGATGAAAGTTACCGAAAGTTGAAAAATGTGAAAATACCAAATGATCAGCAATGGCAGGAATTCACAGACTTGTTATAGCAACATTGGAGCAGAACAATAGAAAATACAGGTAAAGCAGTGAAGATTGAGAAGAAAAGAAACTAATTTGATTTTAAACTTTTTACCGCTGATAATCTCTTTTACAGAAATAAAAAGTAAAAGGGAAACTCAAATATGAAAATCAAGTGATATAAACAAAAAATTGAGTATTTTTACCACAGTGAAAAGTTCCTTTTACAGTTGTTAAAAGGTAAATTTGGCAATGAAGGTGTATCAGATTGATCAGCAGAGTCAAAGAGTATCCGAGAAGAAATCAATCAGAAATTTTTACTATTGTAATTTTCCAATCTTACAGTAGTAAAAGTAATAAGGAAGCAACATGAGAGAGTATCAAGAGGAAAAACAACATTAAAGGATGAAAAGTGAAAGAGTATCAGTCAAGCAATCCATAAACAAATATCTTCCAAATATGCCAACAAGCATACACACCTAGTCAACAAACTGTTTTGATTAGATGATGTTAGTTCTATTTTTTCTAAATAAAAGGATAGCTTGCTATGTTTTTAAGCAGCTATCCCTCTTAGTGTGTTAAGATATTTTATTTTCCTAGAGTTATTCCTAGACTCCTCTAGGATATTTTTTACTAAACAATTTGTATAAATACTTCACTCTTAGAAGTATTAAGTGTGGAATTAAATTGTTGAGATTATTATAGATATTTTTGCTGGTGCTTTGGAGGCTCATGTGTTGATTGCATAGCAACAGAATGGGCAATTGCCAATTGGACTTCATAACTCGGTATTCTTGCGATAAGTTAATGAGTAAAGTGATTTATTTATGTCATTGTTTCCTTTTCTGAAGTTCCATTCAATTTCATGTATGTGTTCAAATTTGAATGATTAATTAGGAATATTATTTCAGGATAAGTGTAAAAAACTCCCTATCTTAACTACTTGATCATTTCAATGTTTTCTGTTGATTTCTGGACTTAGGAATTCTTAGTTTCTCCTAGTCCCGTTTGACCTCTACCTCCTTCTCCTTATTTCCAAATCAAAGGATCATTCACTGCCCTTTATCCTGAAAGCAAGCCATCCCATCCAATAAAACTATTCAAATCTATGAGGGTTATCTACCTTGACCTGGGTATATTAGCATCCTTTTGGCCTTGCCTTTCAATATTTCTTGCTGCAATTTGATTCCATAGCCCAATGGACTAGTAGATCCCTCTTTAATTTGTCTCCAAGTAATCTTATTTCCCACCAAAATTTTCAAACAAAAACCAAGTGCCCAATCATACCTAGCCTAAAATACCAAACAAAACAAAGTTAAATCTTAAAGAGAGAGCCCTCTCTGAAATTTAGGAAGACTAGATCCTAGATTTCCAAAGTAGGTTTGTGGTTACCCCTAGTTTTCTTTAACTATAAATCAAAATCCCAAAACCTAAGAAATTACTAGGGTGATAACATACTGGCGACTATATTGGGGAACATAACCACTCTCCAGTTTTAAATTTAATCTTTAAGGAATATTTTTAAATCTATCTTTTCAACTTTAAATATTAAATTTAAAGGTTGTGGGTTTTTCATAAATAGACATTCTGGCTTCTAGGAAAACCTACTATTCTAGGTCTAACCCGCATCCTAAGCCTGTTGTAATAGTATATATCCCAGAATAGATTGGTAAAAAAAAAAAAGAAAAAAAAAAGTGATAGTTTAGTAGCTAAAGTGCCCTTGAGAAAATCTAATTCCTTAACCAAAGAATTAGTGAGTTTAACCGATATTGAATTTTATTTCAAGTTTGAAAATTCATTATTTAGAAATAAATCTGAAACTTATTTAAGGGAAACTATTATAGATCCTGTTTTTACTTCTTTTGTGAATGAGAAACAGAAAATTATTTCAGCATCAATAAAAATCAGACAAAACTGAAATTCAAAGTCCAGTAGAAAGAGTTAATGTTACACGGATTAAAGATGTTGATGAAGCTGTCAAATTAGCTCAATTTTTATCTCACTTTAAGCCTCCAATTTCTCAATTACACACAACAATATTTCCAGCAGTAGATTCAACTCTATATGCTGCCACTTCATTTTTAGAATCCACTGTTAGCTCACCCATAGAACCATTTAGTTCTGAGTTTCCTTTGCAGCCTAGGATTATATTTTCATCATACCCTCAAGCCACTGCAAGTACATCCACAAAACCATTTATTCCTTAGTTTCCTTTGCAGCCTAGAAAAGTATTTCCATCTTTCACTCAATCCATTGCATCCACCAATTTTATAAGCACTACATTTTTTCCATCTAGTTCCATATATATAACAACATCTTTTCCAAGTTCTTCAAATACAGTTTTCAGCACATCAACTACTATATCCAGCACTGCTCCTATAGTCACTGTTATACCTCCTAGTTCAGGAAAAATTCAAATCATGGTTGCAAGATATGCCCCTCTAGTTTTACCTCAAAATATTCATGATATGCCCCAGAATTACCAGAAGGATATCCCATTATTTGATAATTTTTCACAAATAATTGCACAACAACATATCACCAGAATGACTGATTTTTGTGAAATTTATGAGATAGATGAATCTGATGTCCGAATGAGACTGTTTACACAAAGTCTAATAGGAGAAGTAAAAACATGGTTTATAAATTTAGGTGTTGGTAGTATAGCGGATTTCGCTGCATTTTATAGAGCTTTCATAAATAAATGGGAAAAGAAAAAGAATCCCCTGCAAATTTTATTTGAGTTTGATGTTGTTAAAAGAGCTCCCAATGAGTCTATCCAGGATTATTGCACCAGATATAACAGTGTTTATAATGCCATCCCTGTTGATATTAAACCTACTTCCTATTCAAAACTTTTAAATTTCCTGATGGATTTGATCCATACATGGCATATCAATTAAGAGAAAGAAATGTTGAAACTTTAGAACAGATGCAACTAGATGCTGTTGGTGTAGAAATCAATATCCTAGCCAAAAAAGCTAGACTTAGGAATGAAAGGAGAGTCACCATAAAAGAATAGAATTCAAGCTTAGATGGTAAATTTGATCTTATTTCCAAAACTTTAGAAAGAGTAGTTGAAATATTAGACCACATTGAGAAAAAACGCAATGGGATAACCAACCCCAAATCAGAAATCCTAACTACAGAAAAAACAACAATCCTGAAAAAGGTAAATAACCTTCTCCAGATCAAAACATTAGGCCCCCTTTTCAAGATAACTACGATGAAAGTTATCAAAAAAATGTTGAGGATGAGGAAGACATCAAAATAGTAATGGGGATAGGTGAGAGTAATACAAATTTCCTCACTTAGGAGGATCAAGAACTCTTTGAGCTTCAATAGTTCAAAGTAGAATCTGGTGAATCCTTTGACTATAAGCAAGGTTATGACTTCGTAATAAATGAAATTCACAGCCAGTATAACATTAGGAGCAAGAAAAAAAAATGAGCCTTCTACTAAAAACAATTCTCCAACTCAACAAAATCAAAACAAAAATAATGTAGAGGCTCCCAAAACAAAATTTTTGCAAATTATTCCAAGAGAAAACAAGAAAAATTCAAACCCACCCAGTCCTAAAAAACAGTCTAGTCCAAATATTTTTGATATCACTGATGAAGTGGCTCAATCTTCCAAAGATGCCCAAAAGGCTAATACCACAAAGGCCACTAATTCAGAAAAAACAACAGTTACTGATCCAAAAAAGAATCCAGCTGACTCTAGATCATCAAATCCGAAATCTTCTGCTGAAAATTCTAGATTTGACCAAGCCTCTCCTGCCACTCAAACTGTTGATGAAAAAATAACTAAAGACAGCAGAAATAAAGAAACTCAAACAAAGACACAAGCTAAAGGTAAAAATGTTGAAACTCAAGAAAAATCCAATTAGTTAACAATCTCAAAGGATGAACTTTGCAGATTAGTAAATCTCAACCAGCATTCAGCATTCAAGCTAAAATATCCAAGTTAAAAATATCAATTCCTTTAAGAGAATTGGTAAAGAATGACTTGTATAAATCAACAATCAATGAAACTTTAAACACTAATAACGGTGAGGATTCAATTAATCTAAATGATGATCAGCCTGAGTTAATTTTTGGTCCTGATGTGAATGGTACACATGCTGATGGAGCAATCCCTCCTTTTTACATTAGTCTTAATATTCACGATCAAATATTACACAATGCAATGTTAGACTCAGGGGCTTCCCACAACTTAGTGCCTAAAGCTATTATGGAAACTCTGAATCTAGAAATAACTAGGCCATATAAAGACTTGTTCTTATTTGATTCATCTAAAGTTAAGTATATTGGATTAATAATAGATTTTTGTGTCAATTTAGTTCAATACCCAGGTAAAAGTATGACCATGGATATTGTAGTAGCTGACATCCCACCAAAATATGGTATGCTTCTTTCTCGCTTATAGGGAGCTAAGTTGCAGGGATCTCTACAACTAGACATGAGGTTTTCTACTATCGCAGTATTTGGATAGCCCAAAAAACTTTACAAAGAAACTCTAATGAAGTCAGTAATGTAGAAAGATCCATAAATTATCCCATTTAATCAACTCCAACTGACCTTGAGTCTTTCATTTTATGCAAATCTGATAATGATGATATCCCAACTGAATTGATTAACAGAAAACCTGAACCAAACAACGATAATATATTTCATGAAGCCCTTTGGAATTTAGATTTTGAGGGCTCATTGAACAAGACAGGGGAAGGAGCTGGAGTATGGATCACCAACATGGAAACCAGTCATTCGGAAGGGCATGCCTTCAAACTCAATTTTAAATGCACAAACAACATGGAAGAGAATGAAGCATTGGTCTTAGGCCTCCAAATCATCAGAAACTTAGGAGGTAAAATAATTTTAATCATGGGTGATTTAGAATTAGTCATTAAGAAAATAAACGGTGAATATTCTTTTCATATCCTAGATTAGCCAGATATAGAGATGCAGCAATTGACTTGGTTGATGATTTACTGGAGGCTAAGTTTGCTATCATTCCCAGAAATCAAAATGTGCAAGCACATTGTCTAGAAACTTTTTCTAGCACCTGTAATTTTCCTTTTCAACCAACTCATAGATATACTGCTGAAGTAAAATACAGACCCATTGTTCCTGACAATGTTAAATACTGGCATATTTTCTCTGAAGATGAACAGATTTTCAATTTTCTGAATAGCAAGGAAGAATTTCAAAACTATAAGATAGACACTAATGATAATTTAGATTCAGAATGTAATGTAGATGATGATTTTAATTGTGAAATAAATAGTGTAGATGTACATAAATATAAAAAGCCAACTATTTTTACTCAATCAGATATAGATAGCTTGGAAAAAGTAGACATAGAGGAAATAATTGAAGAAGAAATAGACATGCTAGAATTAAAAGACAATCTTTTACCTAAAGGTTTAACCCCTTTAGAAGACTTGTTTGATTCCAATGATATGCCCAAAAAGCCTAAAATGGAACTAGTCAAATCTGATAGTGAGGAGTGCAATATAGGAACAGAATTACATCCTAAAATGATAAAGTTGTCTAAATCTTTACCACAAGAAGAAAAAGTCAAATACATTGATATGTTGAAAGAATATCAAGATGTATTTGCATGGAGTTATGAATATTTAAAGGCTTATGACACAAATATAATTCAACATAAAATTCCTGTAAAGGATGACTAGAAGCATTTTAAACAAAAATTGAGAAGGATTAATCCTGTCTTGTTACCTTTGATAGAGAAAGAAGTCAAATGAATGTATGAGGCCCAAATAATTGCACCGATTAGATATTCTGATTGGGTTTCTAACTTAGTACCTACTAGGAAGAAAACTGGAGAAATAATATTATGTGTAGATTTTAGAAATCTCAACAAAGTGTCTTTGAAATATAATTACCCTTTGCCAAAGATGGATCACATCTTGCAGAGAGTAGTTGGATCTTCAAGAATTTCTTTATTGGATGGTTTCTCAGGTTATAACCAAATACTTGTTCAGAAAGAAGACCAAACCAAGACAACCTTTACTACTCCTTGGGGCACTTTCATGTATGTGAAAATGCCTTTTGGATTAATGAATGCTGGAGATACCTTTCAAAGGGCCATGGATATAGCCTTTGCTAAGGAAATCCATGAATTTTTGGTTATTTACTTAGATGATATTACTGTGTTTTCTAAATCTGATAATGAACATTTGGATCACTTGAGACAGGTATTCATCAAATGTAGGGAATATGGCATATCCTTAAATCCCAAAAAGAGTCTTTTTGGACTTGAAGAAGGTAAATTATTAGGACACATAATTTCCAAGGAAGGTATTAAGATAGATCCAGCAAGAATTGAAGCCATAATAAACATTCAACCACCTAGAAACATCAAAGAGTTACAAGCATTTTTAGGTAAAATAAATTTTTTAAAAATATTTATTTCTAATCTAGCTAAAATCATAAAGGAACTTAATAACGTGCTGAAAAAAGACGCGGTATTGAAATGGAAAGTTGAAGAAAAACAATCTTTTGAATCTATAAAACATGCTTTAACCAAAACACCATTCTTAATTAGCCCAGACTTTAAAAAGATTTTATTATCTTTTCATTTGCCTCTGAATATACCATAGCTACTATTATTTTGCAGAAAAATGACCAAGGTTATGAACAGCCTATAGCATTTTTCAGTAAAACACTTAGAGATGCAACTCTAAAATACAACATAATGGAAAAACAAGCTTTAGCCTTGGTTAAAGCCATAAAATATTTTAGAGTTTACATTCTTTACTCTCACATTATTGCCTATGTTCCAAATTCTGTAGTCAAAGATATTCTTACACAGTATGGACCAGATGGTAGAAGAGGAAAGTGGATTTCCACTATACTTGAGTATGATATCGAAATCAAACCAACTAAGCTGATAAAAGGACAAGGGTTAGCCATATTAATGGCTGAATCCAACTGTAATGCCTTAGATATAAATTTCATTGCACAAATTGATGACCAAGAAGAGATGGCGACTCCATTGATCAGTGAAGCCTTTCTAGACTCACCATGGTACTCTGATGTTATCTTTGTACTCACACATTTACAAGCTCCTCCTGGTTTAACTAGAACTAAAGCTAGATTTTTTAAACTCAAAGCAATGAGATATTGTATTCTAGATGAAATGCTTTATTGGAAAGAACAAAGTGGGATTTTATTGAATTGTTTACTGAAATCTGAAGCTGACAAGATTCTTGAGGAATTTCATGCAGGTGATTGCGGAGGCCATTTATACTGGAAGAGTACAATAGATAAAATTCTTAAAGCTGGTTTCTACTGGCCAACATTGTTTGTTGATGTCAAAAAATATGTCACCTCCTGTCACCAATGTCAGATTTTTGAAGGGAGAAAGAAATTGTTACCCTTGCCCCTAAAACCTATTTCTACTTAGATGCCTTTTTAACAATGGGGTTTAGAATTCATTGGAGAAATTCATCCCCCATCTTCCGGACAACATAAATGGATTTTGACTACCACAGATTATTTTACCAAGTGGATAGAAGCCATTCCCACTAGGCAAGCCACAGACTCAGTCATAATCTCTTTTATTGAAAACAATATTTTATCTAGATTTGGATGCCCATACAAAATTATTACTGATAATGTAGCTGCATTTAAATCCAAGAAAATGATTGCCTTTTTCCATAAGTATCACATTACCCTAGGCCACTCTATTGCTTATTACCCTCAAGGTAATGGCTTAGCAGAGTCCTCTAATAAAAATTTGGTAAACATCATCAAAAAATTACTTCAAGAAAACAAAAAGACTTGGAACAAAAAGCTGATATATGCCCTATAGGCCGATAGACTTACCACTAAGAAATCAATTGGTACTTCACCTTATCAGCTAGTTTATGGAATGGATGCAGTTTTTCCTTCATCATTGGGATTTCCAGTAATGAATATTATTCAGGAATCACAAGTTGAGATTAATGATATTCAACGGAGAATAAATCAAACCATTGATTTACAACAGACAAGGGAGGAAGTATATGCAAAATCTCAAGTAATTCATGATAAGATCAAAAATATTTTTGATAAAAGGAGTAAGGAGGATGATTTTTACATAGGAGATAAAGTATTAAAGTGGGATTCTAGTTGAGAGGAAAAGGGAAAACATGGAAAAGTTGATTTTTTATGGAATGGACCTTACGAAATTTATGGGTACAGGGGTAACAATGGATTTTTATCTGAAATTTGGATGGGACAGATCTTCCAGATGGACCAGTGAATGGTAGGATGCTTAAACACTACTATTATTCTGAGTTAACTAACAGTTAGTTCCGGATTGATTCCTTTTTTTTACATCATTTTAAATATTCATTGCAAGTGAGTAGATTGGATTGGATGTTCTCTTTTCAAAATTTGAAGCCTAGACTGAAGGCCCTAAGCTTTGAAGAGTAAAATATCATAAGTATGAATTGCTGCAGAAATCAGAAGACGTTTACAAGATCATCAAGGTTAAAAATTCAAGGCTACTGATCTTAGAGTTCTTGAAATTTCACCAGGAAATGCCATCCCCATGTGAAGCCGCTGTTAGGGTCCTATAAATATAGGATTCATAATTTTGAATTGACTAATGATAGTCTTGTAAATATGTACATACTTTTCCTTCTGCAAGTTGTATTCCCATATTTGTAAAAATAAAAAAGAATAGAAAAAGCAAAAAGAGGGTAAAAGTCCTAAAAGAAACATCAAAGGACTTAGAAAAAATAATACACCCCAAAGAAAAAATATGAATAAAACATGAAAGTGTGCAAGTCTAAATGCCACTAATTTTTACTTTTGCAGTTGATTATGGAAGAGTGTAAATAAATGCCATAATCTATGATGAGTTGAACTGTTCAATCTTGACTTATCATGTTTCAATTTACTTGTTTTAGATAGAGAATAAAGGATTGTCAGATAGTTTAATCCTGACAATTCAGTAGTTAGGTAGAGAATAAAAGGAACCCAATAGTTTAATCTGGGTCCTTGGATGAAATAAGTTAGAATTAGATAGTCTTACTTCTTTCAAAATAAAAAATGTTTTAAAGGTTGCTAGCTCAAATGCACCTGCATAAATGGAAGAAAAAATGTTAGATTAAAGAATGGGTAGGTAGAAGAAGGTGGGAAAAGCATTGTAAATATCTTTCACCAGGCTACAATAACTAATTTCCCTTTCCCTATAGATATTGGACATTCTAAACTATCAGTCAAAGAGGCTCAGAGCATTTCTCTGACTTCTTTTGGGACCGGACCCAAGGCTCAATCACTGGCTAGTTGAAGGTGTTAAATTTCTATGTTAATCCCAAATTTTCATCATCTACCACTCATGCATTCATCACCATGAAATTTCATATGTAAAGACCCCATTTTTACTTAATTATGCTTAAACCCCATTTTATTAACTTCCTACATCTCATGAAGCATAAAAACTCTCAAAAGACATTATATACTAAGAAAAAGTGATTAAGTTATGATAATGAAGCTTTGCTTTAAATTTTCACTTGCCTTAGTTATATTTATGTGTTTTGAGTATTCATTTTCCCTTTAGTCATATTAACACCTAAATTATTTATTAAATCCTTATAAAAAGTCCTAGTCCTATTAATATAACTCCTTTTCTATTTAATTATCCCAAAAAAACCCTTATTATAATATTTTTGTGTCAAAGTTATTACGCACATGTTTAAATTAAAACCCGAAAATATCCCTTTGACATAAAAACTATCAATAATGAAATATCCCGATCCCCAAATAGTTATTTAGCCTAATTGTTTCAAAATAACTGTATAATAAAATACAAAGGAAAAGTCTTCGGAATGTGATGTATCAAATGAAAAAAAAAAACTTTACCGATGCTTTATGTATTGTTTTTTTTTAACCAAAGTTTAAATACATCACACCTTTGCGTAATACATTAAACCTCCCCCATATATTCTACCCTATATATAAACTCCTTTTATATATATAAATCCATTGTCCCTGAGTTCATCCATAGCCATCCGATCATCCTAAATATTTCTCACCTAACGATCCAAATCTAATGCAATGAACCGGCCTCATGCCCCACCATTCCTCGTCGCTTTAAGCCTTGATCGTAGATTTGTTCTTATCAGATCAACGAATCATGTTAAATCCCTTGTCCCACCTTTCCTTTCCTCACAACTTTGAAAACAATTTGAACCATTCGCATCATTCGTCCAGATCTAACGGTGCGCATTCCATATCACATGCCGAAAGTGATCGCCCAAATTTTGATGAAAATCAGGCGATAAAAGTAGTTTTCCTAAACCACCCATTGCTACGTGTCTAATTTATATTTGATTGCGTTCCAAATGCTCAAAACTACTTACCATCTCAAATCAATGCAAAAACCACCAAGTTGTTTTCGCATTCAAAGATAATTCTGCCTCATGCCATTGATTGAGACTTGCAATAAATGATACACATAATGATAAATATTGAAGGTTTAAACCTTAGTTTTTCATCACTTTATGTATTATTTTCTCCTCGTCTGTTAAGAAAATATGCCCAGGCTCTGTGAATGAAATTTAAACCTTTGCTAGCCAATTTCACCCCTTGAAGAGAAATTTCACCACAGTGACTGCATTTAAAAGACTCTTGACGCTTTCCACAGAGTCATAGCATCCAGTTTGAAGCTTATACAACCAGAAACTCTTCTCGACCTCCAAAATACCTGCAGAGGTATTTTTCAATATTCCAACCTGCAAATTCACAAATTCAACTCTAAATCTGAACATTTGAGTTACAAGGAAGAAAATTACCAAATCCTAGTGTGCCCAAACCTCGAAAAAACAAGGCAAACCCTTGCAAATTTTTCTCAAAATTTTCCATTTGCTTAAAAATCAGTTTTTTAACCAAATTTTTCATTTTCAGACCATTTCAATGGTTAAAAAAATCACAGAAAGCCAAAGAATCACTTTTCCAGTCTTCTACATCTAGAAAAAATGTGTTTTCTTTCCAAAACCCTTGCTCAGATTCCCAGAATTGTTCCATATTTTCTGAAATACCCTCTATGTGAAAATCAACTATAGCAAACAGTCTAAGCTTTCTTTAGTTGTAACAAAATGACAAAGAAGCAAGTTACACCCAAGTCTATTAATAAGACTACTCCTGCTTTAACAACTGATTCAACTGAAGTTGTCAGACCTCTTCAACCACCTGTTTCTACTGAAGAAATCAATCCTTTAACAGATTTGGATTACAAGATCGCTGATGTAGCAGTAGAATTTAATTTGCTTGAGATTCATAACTGGTGTCATGACAAATTTCTGGATAAAAATAAAAATGATATACCTAATTGGGAGTCCAATTTGCCCAAGTATGTTGTACCTATTACTCATCCAGCTCAAGACCTGGTCAGATTGTGTCAATTACATTACGTTCCCGACCAGAGGTATATTGTGAACAAATATAGAGAAATTCTTTTTTCCACCACAGCAGTATCCATTAATGAAATGCTTCAGTTGAATTTTGATCCAAGAGTAGTGCCCCTATCCATTGAATATTTGACTCAGTTGTACCTAGATTTGGATTACCCTAAGAGGTTTATGATTCTTCAAAACTTCATGCCTACTCATGTTGATTTCCAAAAAGTGAATCCACCCTATTCCACCTCTGATTTTCTCGAATCTTCCAGAAAAGTAATTTCAATGCTATCCTTTATCTTAGGATATTTTAATGATGAGTTCACTGATGTCTCTATACTAGGATTCCTTTCTACATTGTCCCCTGGGCAGCCTCCTATGATGATATTTGATTTTTCTAGATTTATTGCTGACAATATACATTATCAGTTGACCAAATTTCCTACTGGGGGAGTGTTTAGATACTCATAATATCTATTCCATATTTTTCTATTTTTCCATGCAGAACAATTTCCAGTGGATTTAAAAAAGATGAATGTAGAGGGCCAGCCTCTGTCAGTAATATTCTGGACATAATTACTCAGGATAAAAGGAAATTAATTCAATTACAAGGATTTCACATATTTGTTTGTCAGGCCAACCATGAATTTACTTTATAAAACAGAACAACCTAGGGTCAGTGATGAGACAAAAAGGATATTGTAGTTGTCTGAACAAAGCCAAGTAGGGTATTGGTACTTATATGAAGGACATACAAAATTAAGGATATTTGGAGCAAATTTTCTCCCATATAAGTTGCCCAAATTTTTAACTATCAGGATTTTTGCATTGGAATATCTAAGGCACTAGGTGTTAAATGCATATGCGGTAAATTTCATGGCTTCTAAGAAAAAGACCCAATTCAAGTTGAAAAACCAAATTGGCCCATTTATAGTAAATAACAGGGATGCATTAAAGGAAATAGCAAAGAAATTGTCAGAGTATAAGTTCCAAGAAAGTTTTTCCTGGAATTATGATCCTAAAGGCATTTTGAATAGTATAAGGCTTAAATGTAAATTGAATCCTTTCATCCATGAGCCTAAACCCAAAATTGAGAAATTTGCAAATCAAATAGAGTGGGTGGAAAATACATTGGTTGACGCTACTTCTAATGAAGAAAAAGTGATAAAAACAGATAATTCACAGACTATAGTGGTAAAAAAACAGAAAGAAACTTCAAACAAAGGGACTAGGAATAAAGAAATTTATTCAGAAGAGACAATTGTAGAAAACAAATTCAAGATTATTTACAAAAAAAGGGCAAAAATGACTGCTGCTGCGAAAGAAAATGCCATTGAGATAAATGATACAGATAATCAATAGGTAGATAATGATGAAGCCACTGTAATTGTAAATGAGCCTCTAGCAGAAATTCAGAAAGAGCAGGTTTTAACACAGGAACAGGGCAGAGAAATGGTTGAAAAACAGGTAAATATAGAAGTTCCCTCCTCTTCCAAAACATCAGAGGGAAAATATATTGATATCAAGGAGAAATACAAACAGATTAAGGAAAGAAATGAAGAGATCAAAAGAGAAGTTTATTCTCAATTTTTGAAAGAAAAACCAGGAGACAAAGACAGACTTTTGACGAATTTTGACTATTCAACAAATAAAATGATTATGTATTTTCTCCAGCTAATGGTTACAGACCCAAAGACAGTTTCAGATTATAGGAAAAAAGAGCTTGAAGTAGATATAGAGACCATACATGAACTTGATCAAATAGAGTTTCATAGAAGTACTTCAGAAATTCTCTATTCTAAGGTAGTAAACAAAACTGTGAATGCAACTAGATTGCAAAACACTGTCTTCAACTTGCAGGATCAAATGAAGTTAGATAAAGCTTCATTACGTGTGAAGGATCTAAGGATCAAATCCTTAGGAGACTTAGTGCTACAAACTGCAGTGGATCCTTCAAACATTCAGGTTGCTCAAGCATTAATAAAACAAAATAATGAAGACATTACTGCCTTGAGGAAGCAATTAAAACTCCCACCAAATGAACATCCTCAAGCAAAGGAAATCCTACAAGAGAAAACAGAAAAGGATGAGATGATGCAGTTAGTGCTAAAAATCACTGCTCAAGTTAAAGACATGGAGAATCAAATAGAGACCCTTATGAAAGAAAATGAAGCCTTAAGAAAAGAAGATGTGCAATCTACTCCCACTGTTATTCCTATATTTGGCACAACTGTCCCTTCCACATTGGTAGAGAATTTAGACCCAAAATTGCCACTGGAAATTGCAGTGTTAGTGCAATCTATAGACACTTCTACCACAAGATCATCCACCACTGAGGTACATCAAACAGGCGAAGAAAATGACATAGTCAAGGCCATGAAGGAGATGTCCCTAAAGAATAATGAGATAATCAATTTGAAAAAGACTAGTCAAACTCTTGAAACATCAAATAGAAATGCATTGATTACCTCTAAGGGACATGAACAAAGAGCAAACAGACTTCAAGAGCAAGTAAAATTTTTACAGCAACAAGTCAATCTCAATGAACTGGTGTCCTTCATCAAAAAATATCTTTGGAATAACATAATCCAAGGCATACATCTACAGTGGCCTTCAATTCAAATCATTTATAAGCAGAGAGATCTACTTAAGGCAGCGCAGGTGGAAATTCAGAAAAAAAGAAGAAGAAGAACTGGCTAAAAAACCATCTCAAGCTTTGAATCTTATTACATTTTTAAATAGAAAAAATAGAGAAGAGCTTGAAGAATTGAAAATCCAAGACATGACTGAAAAAATTCTGCAAATCAAAAAGGTCCTAAATAAAAGGAATATAATGAACAATTTGGAGGAAAAGTGTGAGGCCATGAATTTTTCAATAACAAATTTCTTGGAAAAATACACAGTGTTGAAAGAATTAGGCCTCCCAGACATTCATGGCTTTAATGAAAAGCTAATGGTTCAAAAATATTATGACAATAAAATCAGGGCCCATGCCAAAGAACAAGTTAATAAGCCTCTGCCACAAGGTTCTCCAACTAGAAAAGTTGTCTTGGAGTACTTTGAAAACTTGGTTTTTCTACAGAATGAAATTAAGCATATTTTCATGATCAAACCAAATTTCTCAAGGTACACTGAAGCTAATGAAAGTTACCGAAAGTTGAAAAATATGAAAATACCAAATGATCAGCAATGGAAGGAATTCACAGACTTGTTATAACAACATTGGAGCAAAACAACGGAAATTACAGGTAAAGAAGTGAAGATTGAGAAGACAATCAGCTAATTTGATTTTAAACTTTTTACTGCTGATAATCTCTTTTACAAAAATAAAAAGTAAAAGGGAAACTCAAATATGACAATCAAGTGATATAAACAGAAAATTGATTATTTTTACCACAGTGAAAAGTTTCTTTTACAGCTGTTGAAAGGTAAATGTTGCAGTGAAAGTGTATCAGATTGATCAGCAGAGTCAAAGAGTATCTGAGAAGAAGTCAATTAGAAATTTTTACTATTGTAATTTTCCTATCTTACAGTAGTAAAAGTAATAAGGAAGCAACGTGAGAGAGTATCAAGAGAAAAAAGAGCATTAAAGGATGAAAAGTGAAAGAGTATCAGTCAAGAAATCCATAAACAAATATCTTCCAAATATGCCAGCGAGCATGCACACCTAGTCAACAAACTGTTTTTATTAGATGATGTTAGTTCTATTTTTTCTAAATAAAAGGACAACTTGCTAAGTTGTTAAGCAACTGTCCCTCTTAGTGTGTTAAGATATTTTATTTTCCTAGAGTTATTCCTAGACTCCTCTAGGATATTTTGTACTAAACAATTTGTATAAATACTTCACTCTTAGAAGTATTAAGTGTGGAATAAAATCGCTGAGATTATTATAGATATTTTTGCTGGTGCTTTGGAGGCTCATGTGTTGATTTCATAGCAACAGACTGGAAAATTGCCAACTAGACTTCATAACTCAGGATTCTATGATAATCTAATGAGTAAAGTGATTTCTTTATGTAATTGTTTCCTTTTCTGAAGTTCCATTCAATTTCATGTATGTGTTCAAATCTGAATGATTAATTAGGAATATTATTTCATGATAAGTGTTAAATACTCCCTATCTTAACTACTTGATCATTTCAATGTTTTATGCTGATTTTCAGACTTAGGAATTCTTAGTTGCTCCTAGTCCCATTTTACCTCTGCCTCCTTCTCCTTATTTTTGGATCAAAGGATCCTTCACTGCCCTTTATCCTGAAAGCAAGCCATCCCATCCAATAAAACTATTCAAATCTCTGAGGGTTTTCTGTTACACCATTTTTTGGTCATCTAACCTATTATCATTAGATGAACCCAAGTACACCATGTAAGACCAATTTTACCCTAAGTAAAATTGCTTTCACTATGTGAAATAACTTAGTAAAACACCTTTATTAAGTTTTTTATGGTCTAAACAGGAAACCCCAAAAGGAAATAATAAACAAATCTATATTTTTTTATATTTCCTGGTCATATTTAACCCAAAATAGGGAAATCAATTAAATAAATCCTTATTTATTTGATTATTTCCTAGGAATAAGTTATTTAAATCCTTATTTAAATAATATTCCTAGTTAAATTTGACTAAATCATTTATAAATAATTAAATAAATCATTATTTATTGAATTATATTCCTACCATTTCCTTAAAATAATAAATAAATCATTTATTTATTTATTATAATTATAAATCTTCTGGGAAATCACATACGGAATTTTAGAACCGACGTGTTTTGAACTACTATTTATTTATTATTTATAAATAAGGGAATTGACCCAAGTCAAAAATCCTTTTCCCTCCAACAAATATAATAAAATATTCCTAAAGGGTGGTTCTAGAATTTGATTAATAATATTTTATTCATGCACCAAGTTCTAGACCGCCCTAATATTTTGTTATAAATAGAAGAGTTTTCCCATCCATTAGTCACCTTCCATTGAATTAGATCACTCTGGATCTATACTTGGTCACATTCTCCATTTTTGCCTTGTGAGCTCCCTTTGAGTTCTATGTTTGTCTGGGTTTTCTACACCAACAAGAGAGAGAAATTTTAGATCTGAAATGCTGAGGACTTTCAAGAACCCATCCCATTGAGGAGAATCGGAAACACCTTTCTTGTTTTCCTCCCAGGTGCCCCCTTTTAATATAAAAAATTCTTTCAAATACATTGTTCTTGTCTTGTCTATTGGATGCATGGAGCCACATTTTATTTTTACTACTTAATGTCTTTTATGCTTAGATCTGGATTTGTGAAACATTATTTGGCTCAACTAACTGCAGACTTAAAGATATTGGTAGCCATAATTGATGTTAGGGCTATTTGTTATGCGTAGCTAAAGTGGTCTTTTCCGACGAAATATTCACACTAACAAATTGGCGACTCCACACGGGTTTTCTTTTTCGACCGCTGTCGTTTTATATATTCCTGCATATCCAGCTATTTCAGAACCTAGGGTTTCTCTTTAGTTTTTTGTTTTTCCTATTTTTATGGTGTTTTTCACCTCTAAAACCCTCAAACATTCAAATTTTTAACTTCTGTGTGTTTTTGGCCCTATTGCGCAAGTGACAGACATCAGCCGCAGCTGAGACGACAACTTTTTCTGAAATCTGCTGCCGAGAGACCCAGATTTGCAGGTCACACTTATCAGCCCAAAATATGCGACCTGGACTAGAGGGCGCACTTTTCTACCCCAAAACTGCAACTTGGATTGAAATCAGGTCTGAAGCTTCTGTCAGGGTTTTCCAGCCTCTGTCTCTACCCGTTTAGACCTGTTTCTAATCTGTTTCACTCAACTAAGTGGGAATATTTCCCCTTAGGGCTTTAGTACCCTCCACTTTTTGTGGGCGAGTTTCAGCTATTTCAGACGTCTAAATTTTTAGAGTTTCAGCCTTCTTCTTTTCAGATCCCTCTAGATAAGCTCTTATTCCTTTCAAATCACCTCATATATTTTTGTTTGGGTTTACCTCTAGGGTCACCTCCTTGTCCCTCCTGCCTTTAGCTGATTTCCCCCTTTTGTTACAGCAACCTTGCCTTTGCCTCTTTGCTGTTTTTTGCACCTATTTTCAGTAGATTTCTCCTTTAGATCCCTGTCCCTCCCGACCTTAGATCTATTGGCCTCTTTTTAGTGTGTTTTGATTTGATTTTTTCCCTCTTTTAGACTAGTTTTGAGAGACCTGCCTTCTTGGGTTAGATCGATGCATTGTTAGCTATTAATTTTCTGTTATTTCAGTCTTATATATTGTTCTCTGCAGATTTATTTTCAGTTACGAAACACACTTTTTATTTTACTCTCAAAACGTCTGGGTTTAAAAATTAAAATTAACACATGCCACACACTGACCCTAAGTGAAGAAGAGCCTGGTTAACACCACCTGGAAAAGACTTTAAAATCAATTAACACTGCACCGCTCTGCCCTTGTTTCGACATTGACCTCACTTGATTTTGCACCTCCCTGCCCTTGTCGGTTTTTCTTCTTCCCATCATCATTGCGCCTCCAAGGCGTTTATCCCAGAGACTTCTTGGCTTTCACCCTCAGTTTCCGGTTGGTCGACTTCCTCCTTCCCGTCGTCATTGAGTAAGTCCTCCCCTGAGTCCGCACTCCAACTCTTCTTCTGATTGTTCGGGTTCTCCCCCTACCCCTGGTTCTCCCCTTGTTACCTTCACCATGTCTAGTTCAGGGCCTAGCGCTAGTAGCAACCCCAGTTCTACTGCTGGGTCCGTTTCCAGTGGAACCACTATGGGAACTACCTTGACTGTCCCTTTGCTCCCTTATATGGCCGGTCTCAGTCTCCCCGATTTCAATCAGTTGATCAATGATCCTATTCGCCACGATGTTAGTTGGCCTACTATGCCAACCAAGCTCCCCTCCGACATTCCCAAGTTCGAAGGCCTTGCTAGTGAAGACCCCTCCAACCATATCCGATCTTTCCATATGTGGTGCTCATCCAATTCCATTACTGATGATTCCATCTGTCTTAGATTGTTCCAACACACACTTACCAGCGAAGCTTCTAAATGGTATGTTGATCAGGCCGCCTCTTCCCATACCACCTTTGCGACCATTGCCCAAGCCTTTTTATCTTATTTCTAGCTCCCTCTCCAATATGACACTGGTACAGAACTCTTGACTTCTTTCCGTCAATCCTCTTTGACCCGCCTTTCCACTCATGTCCAGGAATGGCAGAGAAGAAGGAGCCTATGTCGAGCCCCCACCTTTGAAGATTGGGTTTATATGGACTGGTTCCTTTGCTCTCTCTTACCTCCCATCGGCAAAGATGTCTCATCCCAGTTCCCTCAAACCAAAGAATACGCCCTCCAAATAGCCTTGAAATATGACCTTATCTATTCTCAATATGGTTATGTTTATACCGTCCTTCCTGACCTCCCCAAGCCCGGTGGCACTAATGCCCCGGGGGCATCTCAATCTGCCGACGGTATCATTGGAGCTCTTTCACATACCTCTGCTCAACCTCTTATGGGCTATGGTTTCCCTCCAGGAGGGGCCAGCACCTCCAACACTTTTCCCCCTCCAGGTAGCATGTATCTAGGATATGGCATGCCTCATCCTTTTTCCCACACTCTTTCTTACCTCAATGTTGCCCATCCTAACCCTTATCCTTACCCACAGCCTGGTGTCCCAGCACCTCCAGATTTTGGACCTCTCACTCCGTTTCCTCCTTCACCTTTGCAACCGCACTTACTACCCCCTCCAGGGCAAGTATTTGCGCAGTAGGGCGTGACTAATTCTCTTCATTCTCAAAGAAAGAGGAAAGGCAATCAATCTGCCTCTGGTAATCGTGGATGCCATCCTTCCAGTATTGATTCTAACACTGCCAACCAGCCACAGGGTTCTCAGCCCAAGCCGGACAGGCCACTTCGCACCAATAATCCCTGTTCATGTTTCAGTGTTTATGGTCATTACACGCATGATTGTCCCCTATTACCACAGATGCGACAGATGTGGGAGTCTTAGGCCACCATGCGAGGACAACATTCCTCCCCTAATTTCCCTTCCAATCTAGCTACTTCTCAACCCGCTGTGTTTACTGATCCTTTTCCTCAACAAGGATTTATGGCTACGCAACCACTTCATGCCCCGGTAACCACTCAACCTTCCCCTTCTGGTTCCTCTGATTACCAGATTCTCATGATGGCCTCTGAACAACCTCTCACCGTCGACCTGAACCTTCAAACTTGGTCTCGTCAGTACTCCATGCCTCCCACTCTGTCTATCAGCGAGTCCCCATCTTTAGGTCCTACAGAGCCTCTGTCAACACCCAATGGTCCCTTGCAAATCCCTCCGCCCAAAGCTGAGGTTCATACCAAGATTCCTAAGGGTCCATTACGTCGAAATACTGCCTCTAGTCAGGCTGCCCATTCATATAGAATAGTAGATGATCTGGCACAATCTCCTGCTGCCATTTCAACACTCGAACTTCTCCAGTCGTGTCCTTCTTAAAAGAAGGCTCTACTATCTGCCGTGGGTGCTGTAGATCCTGTTGATGACCAATTGATTGTTTTCGATGTCCATCAGTCAAACCATCCCCCCCTTGTTGCTTTTGTTGCTTTCCAAATCCCAGTCAAAATCTGAAATGCCAACTTCTCTCAGTGTATTATTGATGAGGGGGCATCTACCTGTGTGATGTCTGCTTCGGTTTGGAAACAACTCGGATCTCCTAATTTGGCCCCTTCCACAATCACCCTTCGTGCGTGGGATGGCCATGCCACCCAGCCCATTGGCCTATTCCGTAACTATCCTATCACCCTTGTGGGAAAGACTGTTTGTGTCGACGTTGAAGTTATCGACACCCCTCTTGACTTTAACATTCTTTTGGGGCGTAGTTGCACCTATTCCATGTCTTCCGTCCCATCCGCAGCCCACCGCAAGATGTTTTTACCTCATAATGGAAATATTGTCACCATCGACCAGTTGACATATCATGAACCAAAATCTCAGACCTCCCCTGAGTCCACCATCTCTGCTGTCACCAATAATAAAACTATTGATTCTTTGACCAGTGTTTCCCCTGGCATCTACAAATACTCCTCCTTGCTTGGAACTTTCCTGGGTCCTCCCCCTCCTCCTGTTTCTGATCCCAACTTCGCGAATGTTTTCATGATGCACTCGTCTCAAGTTGACCTTCCACAGCCTGCTTCGGCTAGTCAGCAACCTCAATCTTGCCCGCCATAACCTACTCCTAGCCCTTCACCTCAGCTGACCAAACCTCTTCCGTCTGGACCCTCCCATCCACCTAGCACTCTAGAACCTCCCTACCCTCCTAAGTCGGTTCCCCCAGGTCTCCACCATATGGGAACAGTCCCTCCTGGCCATTACCCTGCTGGTCAGATACCTTTCCTTGCTCCCCCTCCCGGAGTCTATTCGATTCCCATCATGGCCACCCTTTCACTCCCTAATTTGACCTTGGGAATAATGGTATGGTATTTTACTCCTCCAGACGAGACCCCACCCGGCCACCCCAAACCATACCTTGTTGTGACACTGGTTCAACCGATTCCCTTCGCTCCTTCCATCGCTACGGTGCCCCTAGCCCCTCTGCAAGACCATCCTCATGCTGTGACAGCTACGGGAAAGAAAAGAAAAGCTTGCAAGGGGCATCCAAAGACAAGGCCACCGTACTCGACCCTACCCCTCCTCCACCCGCCAAGCCTTGTGCCTTGTGTGATGGTGTCGGTCATGCCACCCATAATTGTCCTGAGTTGCCCTGTATCCAACCCATGGTTAAGGTCACATTCCCTGAATCTACGGTCCCTGAAACCTCTGTTTTTTCCTCATCTGTAGCTAAGAACCCAAAGACTCTTCACACCAACAAACCCTATGCTCTGTGTGGTGTCCATGGCCATTATTCTCACCATTTTCCTCACCTCATGCATTACCGAGCCTCTTTAAAGGTCATTCGCGAGTACGAGGTTGAACAAAATCAATCCGCCTCTCCCATCCTTGCTCAGTATGCGTCAGGCTTACTCGAGGATCCCCTTGCTACCATTAACATTCCTCCCCTGATGTTGAGATGTCGGAACCTGCTACCCCCTTCCTATACCTATCATCATCCGCACGACCCTCGGAGTACATTCCCTTTGAATCCACTCCATCTTTTTTGCTTGATTCCCCTTCAACAACATTCTTGGGCTCTACGTGCTTTAACCATATTTTTACTTGTTCTTCTGTCATCCCCCATGATGATCCTTATGTGCACCGTTCTTCCCATGCTGATGATTTAGGTAGCTTTGCAGCATCATGTGGTTTCCTCGACCTTTCCCTTTCCTCCCATAACCAGGATGATACCATCTGTATCTATGATGTCCTTCGCAGCATGATCTCCCTCTTTTCCTCCCATAGTTCTCATTCATCACCCTCTAGTCGATCTATGAATCCTAGCCATCCTACCCAGACTACTCCCTCCCATAGTTGTCGTTTGATGTCTACCCTATATTCACGCTACCATCATTCTTCTCCTTCCTCCCATTTCTTGTCTTGTGACACTATTCCGCTGGACCTCTCGTCCACACATTATATTGGCTATGCCGATGGGGCAAGTCGCTATTCCCGGAATCTCGCCTCAGCCGCATGGGCCATCTTTACCCCCTTTCATACCCTCATTCTTTCGAATGGGGTCTGCATTGGTAATGCCACCAATAATTAGGCCGAATATGATTCAGTACGTGGTCTCTTAGCCGATGCCCTCTCTCATCGCATCCTCCATCTGCATGTTCATTTAGATTCCCTGCTTCTTGTCTTACAACTCAATAGTGTCTATTGTGTGCATAACCCTATCATGTTTAGAAAATATTTACGAGTGAAACTTTTGATACGTGAATTTAGATTCATTACTTTCAACCATGTACCTAGAAGTCAAAATCACTACGTAGATAGAATTGCAAATCATGTTCTAGACTGGCATTTATCACACACAAGACAATAACATTTCAAACCATCAACACAATGCATATACATAATATATATCATATAACATGTTTTTAGAGTCCATCTACTCTGAAACATATGACATGCCCATAGCATATTACAAAAAAAAAAAAAAAAAAAAAAAAAACTAAAAAACTAGGGGGCACCACTTGCCCCTACATACACACTGGGGGGCACCACCTGCCCTACATCTAATCACTCTCTGGAGGATCCCAAGCCAATGGCTCTGCTCCTGCAGCTCATAGCTCACACACAGTCTGACCAGCCATCACCATGCGTCGCATGATACCTCGCCATTCCGAGGGTAACCCAATACATAGCTTTATGTACTGGTCGTCTAAAACCTGCCAACCCTACTCCGACACACCGGTCAGAAGCCCCTCGCATCTACGACGAATGTCCTCCAAAAGAGCGGCCATATCCTCGTTATGTGCTATCCTCGATCCACTAGCACCTGTAGTTCCAGCTTCTGCAGGTCGTCCCATATATCCGACCGGTTTCACCGAAGCTATATCTGCATTCCAAAAAGTATAAGGATCAGTACCATAAATACTATTCACAAACTTTAACATGCACATAATAGATTAGTTACTTGTCACTTACCATCAGGCCCCCATACTCGACCAAGCAGAAGTGGCAAGTCCGGATCTTCCCAATAACTCATCCCACTATAGGGATAGTCATCTATGTACAATGGCATTTGATCCCAATGGGCGAAGAACTCTAGTCGGAACACCCATCCGACCGCCCCTCCCCCTCCTCTACACAGTAGTCATCCCCACCGACACATCTTGGGTTCTCTCGAACCCCCATCAGGTAGTTGTACACGAGGTCACAAGGTCGGGATCTTCTCAAAAAAGAAGGAGCACAATACAGTCCCAGAAGCACAATCATGGTTCACTTGCCGCTTACACAGCGACAGCTGTCGTTTCAACGACACCAACATCATCTGGGCTCACCCATAGTAGGTCCCACTCAACACACTTTATACAATATCATTTGCCCTCCAGTGATGTGATGGAGCGCCTGGCTACCCAAGATCCACAACACTGCTGCCGCCACTGCCCGGGTCTCCAACCTCTATAGATCCCCAATCGATATCCGAGTCCCTTTGACTCGGACACCTGGTTGACAATGTCGCTCTATGAACTCCATGATGTTATGCCCTTGCGGTAACACTGGATGTGTATTTCCCACCATCCCTAATGGTGGGAGACCAGTCAGGAAATATAGATCCTGGACAGTCAGCTCAATCCTGTGACCCTGCACTATAAAAAACTCATGGTCTGGATCCCAATAACTGACAATCCGGGCCAACAAGGGCTCCCCAGCACTCATCAAAGGGTTCTCCACAAATTTCAGAACCCCAAACCTGGCCAATGCACGACGGACACCCTGATCCGCTTGAATTTCCATCCATAATGTACCTAGGTGTCTCTCTCTCTCCACTTGATCTGTATATCTGCCATATCTACACAAAACCATCATCGTTGTCAGTCTACAGATAGGTAAAACTGCATTCAATTACACAAAAACTAAATCTCAGCCCACAACAACACTAAAACCACCTCCATCTGACAGGTCGCACTTTTTGGCCAAATCTTGGGACAATTCGCACTTTTCAGGCCCAAACATGCGTCCCAGGTCGCAGTTTTTGCCCCAAAAAGTGCGACTCAACCGTAATGATGAGATAGGGGTTGTTACTAAGATTTGGGATCCTAATCTAAACTTTTAATCCATCAAAAACAAAGAGTAGGATTAGGCCTCTTACCTTCAACTGACAAATCTCGATTCCAATAGTCATTTTGTCTGCTACAATTGCCGCAAGATTTAGGGCCTTCTCTCCTCTCCAAATTCACCACAGATACACAAGAAAATGAATGTATTTGGAGGGAAAATTCCTTATTAGAAGAAAAACCCCTGTTTTTTCTTTTTCCCGCTGCGACCAAACCGTAGCCCCGTTTGACACACCGTCTACACCGTTGGAAAGCTCTCACCGAGCACTCAAATGGGTATCTATTAGTTTTTCATGTTTTGATACTTCACCAAGACAAATTTTGTCTACGAAGGGTCTATTCACCTCTCCTCCAAATTGAATTTCTTCACTTACAACACTTGCACTTGGGGCACCACTTTGCCTCCTTACTTGTCTTTGTTCATGTTGATTTTCATCATGAGATAACCTATTGTACTCATGTTTTTATGGTCCCCCATTGGACCTTTACTATGTGGCAGCACCATTTAGTCGCCCTTGTTTAGAGAATCCGAGTTGAGTCATCATCAGTCATGGAGTCTATCTCGAGTCCCTTTGTATCCCGCTATAGTCCTCCATCCTTCATTACTTGGTCCCTCTCTCGTGTTGCACATTATGGCCTTCAGTACCATTGTCCCCTATCCCTCATGATATTGTGTCAGTCACTGCCAAGCCATTCATGCCCTTTATGCTCTAACAAGGGAAGTCGTCCATCCGCTACTCAGTATCCTTCACTTCTTCATCATCATTAGTGTCCGTCTGTTAGTCGCTCTACTATTTTCTCTCGTGCCTTAGTTGGGGATCCCTTATTGCCTCACCTATGTTAGACCTCTTTCTGTCGACATCAGCTCATTTTCTCCAGAAGCTAGGTCTAGAGGGCAATGTACCTTGGTTCGAGCTCCTTTCAGGATGATCGCGATCCGTATACTTGATGGTCTAGTGATGCAGCAGCAGCTATTGGTGATTCCTGGGTGTGTGTGAGATGTCTCAACCCTCATGAGGGGGTGGCCCTGTAGGTAGGCCCCCACATGCCCAGATGACTTCTTCATTTTAGCCTTTGATGCAGCTCCTTCCATCTGATGATGTCAGCCTCAGCCGCTTGCAGTGCCTTTTCGATTTGCATGTATCAGTCAGATTTTGCGAGCCCTTCCCCGTGTATAGGGGGGATTTGGGTTGTATTTGTATCTCATGTACTAAAATATTATTGTATAAGTCCTTACTGTTATTCCAGGCACAACATGTATGTGGGATTCATCATTCTATTTTTCTGGCTCGTATTTATGCCAGCATGTACTTTATAGTTCGGTTCCTTGTTTACTGGACATAATATTCTTTTGTACTTTGTCTCGGCGGGCATAGGTATGCCTCCCCCACCGCCTTTAGCACAGGTACCAATTCATAAATTAGAGACTTGTTGCACCTGTAAGTCTCGTCTCCTTAGGGTCTAGTCCTTTAGCACATTAGACTACCGTACATTTCTCTCTCTGACTTCCCTCTTGATGTCTAGTGATTGAGTTCTTACAATGTACTTCGGTCATACGATTTGCTCCTAACACTCGTACGTGGGGGGAAATTTGTTACACCATTTTTTGGTCATCTAACCTATTATCATTAGATGAACCCAAGTACACCATGTAAGACCAATTTTACCCTAAGTAAAATTGCTTCCACTATGTGAAATAACTTAGTAAAATACCTTTATTAAGTTGTTTATGGTCTAAACAGGAAACCCCAAAAGGAAATAATAAAAAAATCTATATTTGTTTATATTTCCTAGTCATATTTAACCCAAAACAAGGAAATCAATTAAATAAAATCCTTATTTATTTGATTATTTCCTAGGAATAAGTTATTTAAATCCTTATTTAAATAATATTCCTAGTTAAATTTGACTAAATCATTTATAAATAATTAAATAAATAATTATTTATTTAATTATATTCCCACCATTTCCTTAAAATAATAAATAAATTATTTATTTATTTATTATTTATAAATAAAGGAATTGACCCATGTCAAAAATCCTTTTCCCTCCAACAAATATAATAAAATATTCCTAAAGGGTGGTTCTAGAATTTGATTAATAATATTTTATTCATGCACCAAGTTCTAGACCGCCCTAATATCTTGTTATAAATAGAAGGGTTTTCCCCATTCATTGGTCACCTTTCATTGCATTAGATTACTCTAGATCTATACTCTTGGTCACATTCTCCATTTTTTCCTTGTGAGCTCCCTTTGAGTTCTATGTTTGTCTGGGTTTTCTACACCAACAAAAGAGAGAAATTTTAGATCTGCTGGCTCGTGTTTATGCCAGCATGTACTTTATTGTTCGGTTCCTTGTTTGCTGGACATACTATTCTTTTTTACTTTGTCTCGGCGGGCATAGGTATGCCTCCCCCACTGCCTTTAGCACATGTACCACCTCATAAACTAGACACTTGTTGCACCTGTAAGTCTCGTCTCCTCAGGGTCTAGTCCTTTAGCACATTAGACTACCTTACATTTCTCTCTCTGACTTCCCTCTTGATGTCTAGTGATTGAGTTCTTACAACGTACTTCGGTCATACAATTTTCTCCTAACACTCGTACGCTGGGGGGCAATCTGTTACACCATTTTTTGGTCATCTAACCTATTATCATTAGATGGACCCAAGTACACCATGTAAGACCAATTTTACCCTAAGTAAAATTGCTTTCACTATGTGAAATAACTTAGTAAAAAACCTTTATTAAGTTGTTTATGGTCTAAACAGGAAACCCCAAAAGGAAATAATAAACAAATCTATATTTGTTTATATTTCCTGGTCATATTTAACCCAAAACAAAGAAATCAATTAAATAAATCCTTATTTATTTGATTATTTCCTAGGAATAAGTTATTTAAATCCTTATTTAAATAATATTCCTAGTTAAATTTGACTAAATCATTTATAAATAATTAAATAAATAATTATTTATTTAATTACATTCCCACCATTTCCTTAAAATAGTAAATAAATCATTTATTTATTTATTATTTATAAATAAAGGAATTGACCCAAGTCAAAAATCATTTTCCCTCCAACAAATATAATAAAATATTCCTAAAGGGTGGTTCTAGAATTTGATTAATAATATTTTATTCATGCACCAAGTTCTAGATCGCCCTAATATTTTGTTATAAATAGAAGGGTTTTCCCCATTCATTAGTCACCTTTCATTGCATTAGATCACTCTGGATCTATACTTGGTCACATTCTCCATTTTTGCCTTGTGAGCTCCCTTTGAGTTCTATGTTTGTCTGGGTTTTCTACACCAACAAGAGAGAGAAATTTTAGATCTGAAATGATGAGGACTTTCAAGAACCCATCCCATTGAGGAGAATTGGAAACACCTTTCTTGTTTTCCTCTCAGGTGCCCCCTTTTAATATAAAAAATTCTTTCAAATACATCGTTCTTGTCTTGTCTATTGGATGCATGGAGTGACATTTTATTTCCACCGCTTAATGTCTTTTATGCTTAGATCTAGATTTGTACAGCTTTATTTGGATCACCTAACTTATTTCAGCGCTTAATGTCTTGGTCTCTTAGATCTGCTAGCTTTATCGGATGGATCACCTAACTATAGATTTAAAGATATTGTGACCATAATCGATGTTAGGGCTATTTGTTATGCGTAGCTAAAGTAGTCTTTCGACGAAAGATTCATACTAATAGTTTGGATTCCCTAATGGTATAGTTAGAGGAGTACACATTGGATTGTTAGAGCAACCCTCTTCAGGAATACATAAATGGGGCTTGCAACACTGTTAGATTACCTCTGCACATTGGAGAGATAGAGGTATATTTTCCTATTCATATCCCATGTATTGACCACAAAAGTGAGATGAGGCGACATGACTTGCATAGGGTGAAAAATTCACATGTCGAGGTTGTTGTGTGTATAGGTACACATGATTTTAATCCTTCCCTTGGGTTTGGATGGCGATATATTCTAAGTTGGTACACAGTGGAGTGGGCTAGACCTATGGAGATGATCATGATATGAAGTGAAACTTAGCAGGAGGTTTCAAAAATTGGGGATGCTAGAGTTTCGGGTTGGCATTGGGATCCAAGTGGGGCTTCCTGTCATACACTAGAGATGTAGGATGTCTACAACATTGGTGGTATAGTTGACCCAAAAATTGAGCACATGAATTCTCTTAGGGAGTTCTAGTTGGTACTAGTGGCCAATGTGTTTGTGAGAAGACTCCATGGGTTGTTTGGGCATGTTGGTAGTGTATGGGGTCGTATAATGATTAGCATACTCTGGAAGGAGCTTGTAGGAGGAGGTGGCATCAACAAGCCACTAAGCAAGACAATATATCGAGAAGATTCTCTCTGATTTATATATTGGGCACAAGAGCCACCAAGTATCAACAAAACATCAATATCCCCTTTAACAAGTGTGGATTTAGGCCACTTAGATCTTCCAGGAATGATGAGGAGATATGATGCGCATCATGGTGGCTTCACTGCTAGAGTGGTGGATACTTTGGCACATGCAAGATACCATATGATATAGGATGGTAGGACAGTAGTCAGTATTACCCGAGGGTTCATATAGTTATGTCGTAGAGCATAGTGTTATGAAGAGGGATGAAACCTGCTACATATAGACCCAATTTTAGACCCTAGCATCCAGTGGTGTATAGGGTTATGCAACAATGAGCAGTGGCCTGTAGAGGAGAAAATAGGTGTATGATGGTGTTTCGTGGTGCATGGGATTTCACTATGGAGTAGGAGGAGAGACTCACACCACATTTTGTGGGTGGAATGTCAGAAACATCAGAACATATAAGACACTAGAGGATACAGGTGGACACAACACCTAGCAGCGGCATTCGGTGGTGTGCAATATTATGCTGCAAGGCACAGTGGTACGCAGGAGTGTACATGGACACATGGTTGTGTGGAGTGGAATATGGTACTGCACAATGAGATCTTGGAGTGTTTTCTCCAAGGAGGACACTTGAAAAGGACATCAGGAATACCATCGAGTTCATCTTACCCATAGTTGATGAGGGGATTGATCATCATCTCAAGACATTGTGTTCAGTGGTGATAATTCTTTGATTGATTTATCAATACATCTGAGGGAGAGAGAGGGACATCCATAGCATAACCCTTGAGTATCGATAAGGGACCTTGATCGAACCCTTGGGGACCTATACACATATCACTTTCTAGTATTGCTTATAGTCACAGAGAGTTTGGTTGTTGCACGTTGATGCTCTCAGTACAGGCGATAGGACATGAGAGGCTTAATCGAAACATTTGGATGGGATATGGTGTATCTGGAAAGAAAATTCTTAATGATGATTTTTGGTGAGGGCTCAAGCTAACGAACACAGGCTTGGTGATTGTATGTTTTACCACATAAGTATAATATGTTCCACTCCTGAGCTCACACTTAGGGAGATGGTAGCTAGGGAGCCACATGATGCACTTTTGGTAGGACATAACAAGGCGATATATGAGAAAAAAGTAGAGTGGATGGTAGAATTTGTCTACAAAATGGTGTCCATACTCCAAGTAGTTCTCGGGTGGATCATCAAGAGTTGGGACAAGATATTTCGTTGTGTGGTCTAGCAGGAGCAAATAAATTTGGAATATACTAGACTAACTCTTCATGACTGATGGTCATCTGATTACATATAGGAGTCAGAGATGAAGCACATATGGGTTCCAGAAGATAACAGGGCTTCACAACGATAACCATTGAGGAGTGGGAGTTGCGAAATTCCAGTGTGGCTATGGGATTCATGGATTGAGTTTATTGATGGATCGCTTCACTTCACTGTAAGTACAGACATGATAACATGTGATTCAATTAATTCTCTCGCTGATACATGGGGGATCATTTCGGTCTTCATCATATAGCGAGGCAGGTTGCTACTTAGGATTGAGGCTAGCCATGGAGTGGTCGACTATGGCATTACTAAGCTGCACATGCAGGTTAGGTATAAATTCGATCATAAAAAATATTGTGGTTGAGAATTACAGGATGGGAGGCTTTGGTACAAGCATGTTGGGAAGTCACTCATGGCTGATTTTTTGCAGTGTTAGCAAGACAGTTTTACACTGTGATGGACATGGTATCCTAGCATCATGGTATTTTTCTGTCCAACTATACTTAGGGATGAGTTGGTTCTTACAGGGGAATATCACTTAGATCTTCCATTGGGTTTTAGTGGTTTTTTGTTGGCATGGGGGACTTCACCAGCATGGTGGGATGATCAACATGAGGAGATTAAAGGAGCTTATGAAAATGCAAATTCATCTCCAAACGGGTTGGATTATATTTTTGGGAGCCTCCTCTTGAAGTGAATGAGATTGAATGCTCAATAGGGTATCTTGATGAGAGGTTAATCATGATATTATGTTATCGTGGTGATATACTAATGGATAGTATGGGGATGGATTCTGGAGCTTATACCTAGTTGGACAGTGGGAGGAGCAAGGGGCGCTTCATGTTGATCAAGATGGCTTGGGATCTTGGTATCAAGTGATTCCTTTATGACAGGATATTTCATGCGAAAATGATGACTTAGTGTCACATTTGGGGCACTGGTATCATTTACAATGGCAATTTGGGACAATAGAAACGGGGAGCACTTGTTCAAGCATTACTTGAGGACAAGCACTTTTTGGTGAGGAGGACTGTAATATTCCCAATTTTTGTGAGTGCAAAATTGCTCAAGGGTTTTGCTGAATTTTAATTAAAATAGGGAAAATATTATTTTTACTATAAAAGTGTAGCAAAATAATATTGTATTGGAGAATGGGAGAAAGTATTATTTTATTAAAAAGGAGGAAAAAATATATTAACTGGAAAATGTCCCCCCACCATTAAAATAATATTAAAGAGTCTAGAAGCCTGGAGAGATATTAAATAAGGAGGAGCGACTCATTTTTTTGGCATATTTTGACTATTACGCTTCACATTTCATCTTTTCTTGGGTTTGTTTAGCACAAGGGCCAGAGTGTTGTTTAGCAGAGGAATTCTAGGTAGAATTCCACCTTCATTTTAGAGAACTTTGAGTGTCTCCATTGTGAGGAAGTTGTGGAGTCCATTTTACGGTCTTTCATAGAGCTTATTATAGGTTTTTACCTAGTTCCACATATTTTCTAGGTGCAAAAGCAGTTCTAAGTGTATGTTTGAGAATAACCTATAGAAGGTTGGAGTACCAGAGGTTTTGTAGGAGATTTCTCCCATTTGAGCCTGTGATTTTGCAGTGAGTTTGCAGGACTAAAGAGTTCGAGCATTGTGGTACGAATTTATCTTATTTGTAGCAGCAAGTAGAGTTGTGCAGACAGGGGAAATTCACATTAATTGGGGATTTTTAGGTCAACTAGAATTTTCCCATGATTTTTTTTTGTTTTTCCCAGTTTTATGGGAGGATTCTTCAATTAATTTTTAATAATTTTCTAGGAAGTATTCGTTTTGGAAATCAACATTCCTTCAGCAATGTGTTTTATTGGTAAACTAGGTAATTCACACCGCTTCGTGGGCTTGATATTG
Source organism: Pinus albicaulis (assembly GCA_034641835.2). NCBI lineage: Eukaryota > Viridiplantae > Streptophyta > Pinopsida > Pinales > Pinaceae > Pinus > Pinus albicaulis. The sequence continues at coordinate 33,980 of JAXQQM020068416.1, forward strand.
TCTTGGAGTTCATCCAAACCATTTCTGCATTTTAATGGCTTTGGTGTGAGGAGCTCCAAGTTAAATTTTCAAAAAAAATTGACAAGTTTTGAGGGAAGAAACTCCATTCTTCTTCAGTAGCAACAACATTATTTTCTAGGCAGTGTCTGCTACCTGTTTGGGTCATTTCCAGTACCTGGGGCCTTCACATATTCACCTAGGTTTTGCATTTCTTATAAAAGAAATCCTAGGTTCTATTTTTCTCATGTATATGTACCATGTTCTTCATATTTAATAAAATGTCTCACCACTTTCACTTTATTTCTTTAGTGTACTAATTAGTGCTTGTGTGGAAAAATTTTATTTGTTGTTTCTATTTCATGTTTTGGTAATTATTGTTATTTTTCCAATTAAGAATATTACATCAAAAGGCTTCCAACCTTTTATTTTTCGGTTCTGTCCCTTTTTCTTTTGGGATTTTTTTCCAAGAATAAAACCACAATATTTTTTAATCATTAAGAAAAATAAATCACCAATATATAAACCAAAATGGAACAAGTTTTTGGATATGAGGTAATAGAAACATGATTACCAGCATAATTTAGATATCATTAATGAAATAAGGCAATAATGGCAAGCATCGTGTGGCATGAACGAAAGTAGCCACCACCACAACTCATCATTATGAACCCAATCAAACTTAGATACAATTTATGATCTAAGGGTAGGAAGGCATGAACGGAAGTCCCTGCCACCACAACTCGTGATTATGAACGCAATCGAACCTATTTATGATTCATGATCTAAGGGAAGGAAGGAATGAATAAAAGTCGTCGCCACCACAATTCATCATGATGCACATAGTAGATTTTTTCTTCTTAAATACCATCGATTATAATCCTTCCATTTTCCGTTAAATAATTTTTTCATTCCTCATACGAAGAGACACGTTAAATAACTAAATCTTGCTTAAATTATAGTATAAATGATCCTTCTATACTTGATCAATAAATAGAACATGAGACCAATTTTACAATGGCAGACGAGATAGCTAGCTGATTTGAACAAAGCGATATAAAAACATAAATTGGATTAAATATTAAGGTTTCTATTAGGTAAGTAAACATGGAATAAGTGCTCTAAGAAAGTACGTCACTTGAATTATGTTTGTAAGTCTAGCAAACATCAAGTAAATACTTTCTATTTAAATTTTCATTAATTTATTAATTACAAAGATATCATGGTTGAAAGAGATGATTCCAGCCATAAATTTACTAGCATTAACACAATCGAAGACTTTGAGAACACTTGAGCCTTTTGAGAGGACGAAAAACTCATTGATGTGACTTCATTACACTCAACCTTCATGAGAATTGAAAATTAAAGGAGGCAACTTCACTACTAAGGATAATCGTAATATTGAAATAATTGATTGTATTGATTATGAATGAAATAATGGGCATTTGAAAGGCTATGCATAAAGCATATTTTGACTCTTTAGGTTAATAACCATTTTAGTAAGAAATAAATTATATAGTTAAATAATAATAATAGCCTATTAATTGTTCATGAGTGCACTCGAGACATATGTGGGCCAAAAAGTAGTATATGTTATGGATTCAACTATGAGAATTTTTAATCTCAAATATATTTTCTCTATTATTAAATGGTCCAACTTACTCCAATATGAATTTTTGAAATGGGTGAATACTAAAGAGTTAAAAATATGTTCAATCACTACAATTTCATTAAAATTCATAATCAAGCTACCAAAATTATTTGTTGTCTGTTGTGTCATACATAATACATGTCGACTATTCACTATAAAATAAAGTTAATTACAATCAAGAAACTATACGTTTAAAACCATTACAAAACATTAAAAAAATTAAAAAATTGATTTCCACATCTTGACGTCTTATAGAAAACCATATTGTCATATCTAGAAATTTATTATGTGACTTGCAAAGAAGTATCAATCCTCATTGTACCCACAAAACAACGCAAAAAAAATATAATAACTAACAATTGATAAGATTCATAATTGTGCACTTTCAAAATATTATATTCACTCATTATAAAATAGGATTTCAAGTTAGTTGCTTGAACATATAACACAATCTAGCAAGCCTAAATCGACCAAATGATGGTTCATTATAAAAGAAAAATCCAACATCGTGGTCCACTTAAAATATATTGCCGACATAAATCAAAATTATAGAACTGACATCAAAATTAATACAGTCTAATAAATACATAGAGAGACAATTTTGTATCAAAAAATGGTAATCTTAAATGGATATTATATTTCATAGAATTGAATCTTGGCCTTTTCACGGCAAATCCTTATGGCCAATTGTATATCCTTGCGCATAATAGTAGCCCTATTAGCATGAATAGAACACAAGTTTGTATCCTCGAATAGACGCACAAGGTGAGCCTCACCAACCTCTTGCAAAAATAAAACAATTGGCTCTAGAAATGAACATCCTTATGAAACAAAAAAATATTTACAAATCTTTATATGACGATTAGAAAAAAACCTAGGAAAATAAAGACAAAATTAAAAATTAAAAATAAGGAAAACAATGTCAAAATAAGACATAGGCATTTCTCATAAAATGAAGAGTAAATGAGTTTACACGCAAAACCCGTGAACTAAATCTGCACAATACCTACAATAACATCAAGTTTTGTATCATTTCCTAACATGGTCACCCACCGCTCAATATTAAAGTGAAAATTGAAGGGAGTATTGGAAGACATAATTGACATTACCATAACAAAACAGACAAACAATAATTTGTAAAAAGTAGAAAAATATTAAAATAAATAAATAAAAGAGACTAAATATAAAGAATAAATAGAAAAGAAAAAGGAAAAAAACTTTGCATCCAATCACTTTCCAATTATAAGATAGTGATATTATAGAGAAGTTCATGTATTCAATTCATAGAAACACTAATATTGAAAAAAATTGCAAAGAGATTCAACTTCAACTATTTCATTCTTTGAATCAAACAAAAATAATACACAAATCATCACACAACAAGCGTAGCCTTACTAAAGGCTTTCCAAGTTACCATGAACATACCTTAAATTCATGCATGGTTTCTTGAAGCAATCTCTGAAAAGGAAGCTATAGGATAAGCACCTTGATACCTTTATGATATTTTTTAATTTCAATACTTTGTAATTTTCTGATATTTCAAATTTCACCGTAACACACCCAAAATATTATATCAATTCCATAAATAAACTTACAAAAGAAAATAAAAATAAGAAATTATAAAAAAAAACCATTATGAAATTTCCATAGGAACATTATAATATGATTTCACCCACTTTAAGAACCCCCAAAATAATCAATGCTTAAAATCATTTCAAAATAAATTAAACCACTCGCAAATATCATAGACTCCCATAACCTCGAAGAAACCCACTTACCAAAGAGAAACAGTTCAAGGATGATATATGTGCAACTTCTTCACACCACAAGTGGTAGGAGCATATTTACAAGTAGCAAAAGATATAAATCCCTAGCTTTAAACCTCTATCATCTATTAATCGAAACCCTAAAGGTAAAGAATGAAAACCTTATCATCCTTTGCACAAATAAGTAAAATTGAACCTAATTAGAGGAAACTACTAACCTTAGTGGAAATTTTCTTCCTGGGAGCCTTTCCTTGAGTGGAATTAAGATTTTTCTGCTTCATATGAGTTGTGGAGCCAAACTAAACCTTTAAATAAGGATTCATACCAACAACTTGTGCCATAAAAAAATACATTACAAAGAATTCATACCTTGAACGATGAATAATCAAATTAGTGAAAATCCATCATAGATCAATGTTAGCCACCACATATCTAGCATAACCCAAACTTTACCTTGGGGTTTCTAGTGAAGTGGCAAGGCCCTGCACTTGCAGAGGGTGTTAACCCATAGCAGATTAATGTTAGCCACCATATATTTGAGCATAGCATAATTCAAGCTATACCTTTGGGTTTCCGGTGAAGCTCCAATTTTCATTAGCACAATCAAAGACTTTGAGAACACTCTTCGCTAACTCGGAAGACACGCACTTTCCCAAGGGAAACATTTAAAGATGATATTTGTGTGGCTTCTTCACACCACTAGTGGTAGGAATGAAATTATGAGCAACATGAAAGATCAAAAGCCCTAAATTTAAAACACTAGCATCTATTAATTCAAACCCTAAAGGTCAGGAATGAAAACCCTATCCACCCTTGTAGAAATAAGTGAAATTAAACTTAATTGGAGGCAATCACTAACCATGGTGGAAAGCTACTTCCTAGGAGCCTTTCCTTAAGTGGATTTATGAGTTCTCTACTTGGTACGATCCATGGAGCCAAACTAAACCATTGAATAAGGATTCAAACCAACATCTTGTGCTATAAAAAAAGGCATTACAGAGAACTCTTACCTTGAATAATGAATACTCAAACCAAAGAAAACACATTGCAAATTAATGTTAGCCACCACAGATCTCAACACAACATAACACAAACTTTACTTTGGGTTTCTGGTGAAGTTGTGAGGCCTTGAACTCGTGAGGGCTCTTAGGTGCTAACCCATTGCAAATCAATGTTAGCCACCAATCAAGCATAGCACAAACTTTATCGCCATAGATCTTAACACAACATAGCACAATATAAATCTCAAGTCTTGTGAGAGACGAAAAACTCTCTAATATAAATTCACTACACTCAACCTTCATGAGAATCCACTTAGATAAAAGTAAAAATCACACTTATTGGGAAATGAATCCTCAAAAATATTACGAGAAAAAACCTTATGAAAGAATACCTATAAACGTGACAAGACAATAACAAAAACTATGTACTCGCTTTTCTATTAATTCTCTTTTTCTCCCCTAATTTATTTTCATTTCATTTCATGCACTACTTCTATTTCATATAAGCCTTTGACTGCACCTTATATTTTATGTCCACAAATCCTATTATATACAAACTCTTTTTTTTTCTCCCCTAATTTCTTTTAATTGCATTTCATGCACAACTTATATTACATATAAACCTTGAACCACACCATTTATTTTATGTCCATAAATCCTATTATATAACAACACTTAAATTTTCTCCCCTAATTTCTTTTCAATTGCATTTCATGTACTACTTGTATTTCATTTTCATATAAACATGAGACCGCACCATTTATTTTACGTTCACAAATCCTATTATATAAAGACGCTTTATCGTTCATTGTCGCTTAGATTGATCTTAAATTCAAGTTAATAATCCAGTACCATGCAAAGAAGTCATCTTCAACTTTAATTTTCTTATCAACAATCACACCCAAACAAATATAAACTTTATATATCAGATAATGAGTGGTACATCCATCCAAAACATCGTGCTATTTAAAGTCCAACCAAAAACAAATGGACAAATGCCTATCTTTGATGAACCAATCCATTAACCAACACCTTTGTAACGTTTTAAAGAATTTAAAAGAGAAGTAAAAGACGAAAGAAAAACAAAGAGAGTAGTACAAGAAACATAATTAACTAAAAAGAACGAACAATCCACACAAAAGGTCACAACTCCAATGAATCTGACAACTTAACACCTGTAAAGGTAAGTGCAGATCATGAGTAACACCTAATGCCCATTGGCGTTGCATGAAATTATATAAATCACTCATGATGAAAGTAGCCAAGCAAATTGATAATTACGCCGAAAGGCATTTTCTTTGTTGGCTTGGGGTGATCTGACTGTTCACCTCAGGCAATGAGAAGCCTTTCTTATCACCCTTCCAACCAGTAAAATTTAGACATGTGGCACCTCCTCCAACCAATAAAAATCTTCCATTTAGCCTTGTTACCACTTGTTAGTTTTAAAAATACGTTTCAAAATCTTAAATTTTTGAAAATGTGGTTATTACGTCTGGCAGTCGTCACCCAAGATGTTAACTGCTTCATAATCGAGCCCTGTTCTTGGAAGGTTATGTATTAGGGCATGAGAGATCGAGAGGGTTTGAGGGTTTTTAGGTCTGTGTTGGTTGTTCTTTCAGGGAATCGAAGAAGGTTTGCAGACGAGGGTTTTTAGGTCTGTGTTGGTTTTTCTTTGAGGGATTCGAACAGGGAAACAGTGGAAGCGGCGATGGAGGCCGAGGTGATGGTGGAGGCTGAGGCGGCGGTAGAGGCCGAGGTGGTTACTACGGTGGTGGTTGCGGCGGCAGTGGTGGATATGGCAATGGGTGGAACGGAGGTGGAATATAGGTAACATACAGTTGTTGAGTTCCCTATCCTCTCACACTTGCTATTCCACACTTTTTTTTGGCCCAACTTCGTATGTGTGGGGATGTTTCCCAACCGATAAGGTTCCTTCCTTGCAATCTGTCAGTTAGGGTGTTGGGAAATCGATGATGGTTTCAGGCACAAGGTGTAGCCACCAAGCATTGGTAATCATCTGTAATTTTTTTCCCCTTGTTAATAAAGTCTCATGGTTCTGCAAGATGCGATTCATGAAATTCCTAATGTATTTACCATATGGATGAGCTTGAATATTATCCACTCATTCCAGTCGTTTTCTACCCTACTTCTCTTCCACATGCGCCATGGCCAAGCAAGCTATTGCATACTGCAATCATCCTCAACTCAATTTTATTCCTAAAGGTATTATGTCATTTGTGGGTTACAATTTTGGTTTTTAAATTTCTGATTTACTTGTATGGTGATAATGGGATTTTTCACCCTACTAACCATTTGTTTTGGGTTATATTGAATCAGGGCATGGAACAATATTTCTATTTGGACTTCGAGTTTTCCAATAACCCCATTTTGGTATACTTTGACTACTCAATGTAGCTACCCTTATGCCTTGCTAACCCTCTAATATCACCTGATGTTGTTTTTATAGTTTGTGTTTTCTTATATGTCTCACAACTTCCTTCTTTTGTTTCCTTTGCACTTAATCGTGATCCTATTTTGCAGGGTTAGAGAGAGTTTTTCATACCTCGCAGCGTATGTTCTTCTCACCATCGTAAGCGGTTCACCATGCCCCTCCCCAGTAATAAAGATTAGGGGTTTAGATAGAGTTCCATAGGTTATTTTTTTCGGTCCCTTTTTGTGACATGTCCACCATGATTTTTATTTTTTTAACCCTGCTTTTCCTCCTTGCTTGGTATTTCCCATGGATGACATCCAAAACGATTCCACTAGCTCCTACCGTTCATCAGTTTGAACCAGGTTAATTGTTCCCCTTAACAGTTGGCTTCATTATTTTATTTATACCTGCTCACCCATTTCCATTTTCTATCCTTTCAGGTGCTGGCATCCATTAAGATTATTGAAGAGGCATCCCCACTTGTTCAGTTAGTTTTCCTACTCTAAGTTCGTGCACATATATAACCTGCACCTCGAACACTACTTACCTACTTTCGGTTAGGGGTTCTATCCTCGCCTTTTCCTTTTGGCATTTTAGTTAAAATCCCTCAATAATACTCAGCACTATTTCGATTTTATTCTACTCATTGGTCATACAATTTTATGCAAACCTTTACCCTTAACTTCAAGTCCCACTTTGGAATTCCTCATGGCGTGTCGTATCTAGGTATATTAGTGTTTCAACGTTGTACAATACTTATACTCTGAGCTTAGGACAATTGTAATTTCACTGTAAAATAAAACATGGGAGTGTATTTCCAAGCTCTCTTTGGGATATGGGTACTGACTGCGACTTCCTTCTTCTCTGTTTACTACCTCTCCAGTTTCTACAATCCTGAAACCAATGATCCACCAGCCTACAAGTCCACTTACAGTCGGTTTAAAGAGATAAAGAAGGAATGTAGCCCTATTTTAGCAGAGGCTTTAGAGCTGCATCCAGAGCACAACCGGTTATATATGATTGAGCAGGACCTCTTTTTTGTAAATGGGGATTGGAAGCAACACAAAGGCTCTACTCCTCTCCTTCCATTCACCACAGGCGAGCCCAATCACACGATACCATTTAGGAGAGGAGTCTCCAATTACACGAGACCATTTATGAGAAGAAACTCCAATTCCATCATCCCCGGAAACTATTCGCCTATAAATCTGGATTCTTTCTGGATTACAGATGTGGATCTAAACAAGGTCTCTGGACAAATGGTGAATTTGAATGGAATTTTACATTTGGCCATATCCACAAGTGGACTCATCTCCTGCAGGATTCTTCCTGGTTTTACTTCTCTTACGATTCATCTTGAAGGAGTCTACTTAGAAGAATCGAAAAACTCAAAAGAGTCATTTTTGTGCATGTTGGCCGTCCCTGGGAAGAGTGTTGCAGATCCTTGGGATTAGTTAAATAAAAAATCAGTGTCACAGTCCCCTACTTTGCCAGTATAATGCGACTTTTTGGAAAATCCGGCAAACATATTTTTATTCTTTTCCGGCTGATGTGACATTACTCGGAGTTATCACAGTCACCAGAGGTCTCTTTCTCATGGCCATCCATCGACCGCCGCTACACCATCCAGGCTGTCTAGTCCCCATAGCATGTCATTCATGTATGGATACATGATCCATGAAATTTGAATTTTAAATTTTTTTAATTCCCGCGTTGTACCTAAAATATATTTTGATTTTCAATTGGGGTAGGGACAGAGGGTATCATCTTGCCAACATTTGGCTACCCAGACAACCAGAGACTACGTCTGAGTAAAATCAAGAAACCATGCTTCTACAAAGAATGTGGATCGAATCCAATCCGACACGTCTTGAAATTCATGGAATTTCCTATGCCAATGTTGAGATACTAATCTCACTGTCCATTAGGTTCAGTTCATTTGATTTATTGTCTTCTAGGTGTCATAGGTAGTTTAGTTTTACTTCAGTTTACTTCAGTCATTTATTGATGATGTTTCCAATGTATTCCTATTTAACTATTCATAATATTTAGATGAGAAACTCTCTGCTCCAGTTTACGTTTCAATTTCTCAATTATTTTCATGGTATTAGAGCGAGCTTGCATAAGCCTCCCTGGAGAGTAGCAACAGAGCCACGAAGGATCAGAAGAGAGGAGCAGTTGATTGGCATGACTGTGAAGCTGATACTCGCGCCAACGCACCAGAAAAAAGGATTGGCGTGAGAATACATGCCATACCCATGCCAATTTCATACCTTGCGTTGTTTTGAAATAGGCACAACTATTCCCCTCAGGATCGTGCTAGTCTGCATGCAAAAAAAAATAACGCATCTGCGTATCAAGGTTTTTCAAAAATTGATTTTTCAAAAAAAGGTATGAAGCGTATGAAATAGGCGCGACTATTCCCCTCGGGATCGCGCCAGTCTGCATGCAAAAAAAATAACGCATTTGTGTATCAATGTTTTTAAAAAATTGATTTTTCAAAAAAAGGTATGAAGCGTATGAAGTGTTCATTATATTAAAAGTAAAAGCTTTATATAAGGTTTTTTAAATCGATTTTTAAAAATCGATTCAAGTTTTATGTGAAAGCCCTTTATGAAACTTTGTGAAGTCATTTACGCTTCATGTGATCAAAAAAATTCCAAGCCCTTTCATGTAAAGAGGTATCGACTTTAAGTGAAAGTCATTTTATGTAAAAAGTTTTTTTTTATTAAATATTTTTTGCATAAAAAAAAGAACTTAAAATTTTTTCAAAATTTTTTATAAAGAGGGTTCGAGAGCATGTGGTGAAATTTTTTTTTTAAAAAGAAATTCTTTTTGGAAGAGGAAATTTAAAAAGAGGGCTTCAAGAGATTTTTTTTAAGTCTTTAAAAGAGATTTAAAAATTTTTAGAGGAGATTTATAAAGGCATATTAGCATCTGAAGAAGTAATGGCCTCTTCAAGCTCTTTGCCACAGACACCAAATCTGATTGGCAAAACTTATGAATTCTAGAATTTGAGAATGAAGACCTTTTTACAAGCACAAGATTGTTGGGACACGCTTCTAATTGCTTATGTAGATCCGACCCAAGAAGCATGGGTGGCCATGACCAATAATCAGAGAAATGCAGCTATTGAACTCAGAAAGAAGGAGAACAGAGCCAAATGTTGGATACAAAATTCAGTCGATGATTCTATTTTTGACAAAATAACTGGTGCGACAACAACAAAAGAATGTTAGGATATTTTGCAAGCTACGTATCAAGGAAATGATACAGTAAAGATCGTTAAACTACAAACATTGAGAGCTCATTTTGAAACTCTAAAGATGGTTGACACTGAGAATGTGGATCGGTTCATGACCAGAGTCATGGGAATAGTGAATTAAATCAAACTCATTGGCGAAACCATTACAGATAAGAAATTTGTTGAAAAAGTTCTTCAAAGTCTACCAAAAAAATATGACATGATTGTCACAGCCATTTTGGAATCCAAAGATTTTAAAACTTTCTCAGTAGAACAGTTGACTGAATCACTTTTGGCACATGAAACAAGACTCAATCTGACAGAAGATTCCATGGAACAAGCCTTCAAATCACACCTCTCATTTGACAGAGGCAGATGCAAAGGATACAGAGGCAACAACAAGCGAGGCAGAGGTCGAGGCAATGGCAGATCTGATCATCATCATGAAACAGAGCAGTGGAGACCTCCACAAAACCGAAATCAGAGAGGAAGGTCATGGAACAGATCGAGTGTTCAATGTTACTACTGTAAGAATTTTGGCCACTACGAACACGACTGTAGAAAGAAACAGTTAGATCAGCATAGAGGCTATATCAATCTCTCCAACAGTGAAGGAGAATCCTCAGAGACAATGTTTCTTTCATGTCATCTCTCAGAAGACAAACAGAGTGAAGATATTTGGTTGCTTGACAGTGGATGCAGCAATCACATGACAAGCAACAAGAGACTTATTTCTTCTCTAGATGCTTCCATAACATCAGAGATAATGCTTGGAGATCATACAAGTATTAAAGCTGAAGGAAAAGGTATTGTTCCTATTCTTACTAAGCAGAATCAAAACAAATACATCCCTGATGTTTATTATGTTCCTCAGCTCAAACATAACCCCCTTAGTGTAGGACAATTAATGGAACATGGATATGATGTATTGTTTCAAAAGAACACCTGCTATATATATGAAAAAGATCCTTGTAAAAGGTTGATAGAAAAAGTTGAAAAGACCAAGAGTGGGATGTTTCCATTGACCCTTAGAAGCCAAAATACCAACCAATCTTTAGTCCAAAATATATCAAGAATAGATGAAACTCATCTATGGAATTCTAGGTATGGACACATTCCAGTCAAGAGTCTCAGTCTGCTTCAAAAGAAATCTATAGTCATTGGTCTACCTACTATCAGTGAAAAGTTCTGTAATTGTGAAGTTTGTGTCTTGTCCAAGCATAAAAGAGATAGTTTTCCCTCATCAACCTCAAGGGCGAAAGAGCCTTTGGCACTTGTCCATACTGACATCTGTGGTCCAATGTAGACATTATCCATTGGTGGTATTTTCTACTTTCTGACTTTTATTGATGACTTTAGCAGGAAGATATGGGTGTACTTTTTTAAAAACAAATCAGATACCTTCTCTAGATTTCTGGAGTTCAAGGCAGAAGCAGAAAAAAAGAGTGGAAAACTCTTGAAAGTACTCAGATTAGACAGAGGAGGAGAATACACCTCAAATGAATTCAAAAAATTTTGTCAACAACAAGGTATCCTAATATAGTACACAACCAGATACACTCCACAGCAAAATGGAGTAGCAGAAAGAAAGAATCAGTCGATCATGAGCATGGCGAGATGCATGCTACGGGAGAAGAAGTTGACAAATAACTATTGGGCTGAAGCAGTGTCGACAACAATGTATGTTCTTAACATATCTCCAACATCCAGCCTACAAGATAAAATACCTCAAGAAGCATAGGATGGAAACAAGGTAAATGTGTCACACTTTAGAATCTTTGGATCAGTAGCTTTTTCTCATGTTCTTGAAAAACTAAGAAAAAAGCTTGATGATAGAAGTGAGAAATGCATATTTTTAGGTTACAGTGAGCAGTCAAAAGCCTACAGACTTTATAAACCCATTTCCAAAAATTTCATTATAAGCAGAGATGTGAAATTTTTCGAAAATAAATCTTGGTTTGACCATGTAGATGAAACTTCAAATCAGCCTTTTTATCTACCACAGACTCCAAGATTGCAGGTTCAAGAACAGCCAGAACATTCTGAAAATGGAACATCATCAAGCACTGATTTAGCCAGTGATCAAACATCTTCAGAAGAGGGACAGAAAACAAGAAGTATCAGAGAGATATATGAACATGAGCATGAATCTGAACAACAGAATATGTTTGCATTCATTTCAACTCAGCCGACTTATTTTGAAGAAGCAATCAAAAAAATTCATTGGGTCGAAGCAATGAACCAAGAAATTGCTGCCATAGAGAAAAATCAGACTTGGGAATTAGCTGATCTCCCAAGAGACAAAACAAAAATTGGTGTAAAATGGGTATATAAGACCAAGCTAAATGAAAAAGGAAAAGTTGAGAAACATAAGGTAAGGTTGGTTGCCAAAGGATTCTCACAATAGTTTGGTGTCGACTATGGTGAAACATTTGATCCAGTAGCAAGGTTAGACACCGTCAGAACCATTTTGTCCACAGCAACTCAACACAAATGGAAAGTCTATCAGCTTGATGTAAAATCTGCCTTCCTAAATGGTGTATTACAGGAATAAGTTTATGTATAACAGCCTCCAGGGTTTGAAGTATAAGGACAAGAGCATAAATTATATATATTGAAGAAATCTTTATATGGTTTAAAACAAGCTCCAAGAGCTTGGTACAGTCGCATCGACACCTATCTCATCAAACGTGGTTTTTCCAGAAGCAGCCATGAACCCACTTTGTATACCAAATCTCATGAAGGTAAAATTCTTATTGTATGCCTTTATGTAGATGATCTTCTTTATACAGTAAATATGATGTTAGAATATTTCAAAGCAGCATTGCAAGCAGAGTTTGATATGACAGATATAGGAGTCATGAAATATTTCCTAGGAATTGAAATTCACCAATCTGATAATGGCATTTTTGTTGGTCAACAAAAATATGCCACTCGTAACATTCAAAAGTTCAGAATGACCAATTTCAAATCAACTGATACACCAATTGCTCAAGGTACCAAACTCAGCAAAGAATATGTAGCACGATCTGTAGATCCCACATTGTATAAAAGCCTAGTTCATAATTTGTTGTATCTAACTGCAACTAGACCGGATATTATGTTTGTAGCAAGTTTTGTCTCCAGGTTTATGCATTCACCAAAGCTTACTCATTTTCAGGTTGCAAAAAGGATCTTAAGGTATATTGTAGGGACCATAGACTATGGTTTGTTTTATACACATTCTGAAAATTGTTCACTTTCAAGTTATACAGACAGTGATTATGCAGGCAGTTTAGATGATCCAAAAAGTACCTCAAGGTATGTTTTTCATCTTGGAAAAAATATGATTTCATGGTCATCCAAGAAACAGTCAATCGTTTCAATATCTTCAGCAGAGGCAGAATATGTAGCAGCAAATTCAGCAGCTTGTCAAGCAGTATGGTTGAGAAGATTATTGAAAGACATTTCAGATATTCAGAAGGAGCCAACTCCAATTTACTCTGATAATAGTTCAACAATTTCTTTATCAAAAAATCATGTTTTTCAAAAAAAGAGCAAGCACATTGACACACGTTTTCATTTCATTCCTGAACTTGTCAATGATGGAGACATCACACTTTATTTTTGTGGTTCCAAAGATCAGCTTGCAGATGCTTTCACAAAGCCACTGGGAAAGAATGTATTGAATTTCAAAGAGACAAATTAGGGATTGTTAGTGCCTCCACTTGTAACAGTTGAGATTAGGAGAGGATGTTGAGATATTAATCTCACTGTCCATTAGGTTCAGTTCATTTGATTTATTGTCTACTAGGTGTCATAGGTAGTTTATTTTTACTTCAGTTTACTTCAGTCATTTATTGCTGATGTTTCCAATGTATTCCTATTTAACTATTCGTAATATTGAGATGAGCAACTCTCTACTCTAGTTTACGTTTCAATTTCTCAATTATTTTCAGCCAAATCCGGGGCGAGGCCAGATTTTAGTTAAAATCCGAGCTATCGCTCTCAATCCTGTTGATTTTAAGAGACGGAGGCATATTCAGAGGTGTCGATTCTGATTTTGTGGTATTCATTGTTTTGTTTTTGTTTTAACAAAATATACTTAACCAACGATATGTCATTTGATTACCATGTATTTATATTTTTTTTATTGCTGTGTATTTTTCCATGGCTGGTCTGTTTGATAGGGAACACCATGCAAGGGGCATGTCAGGGACATCTCTGCTATCAATCAAAAAATCTGAGTAGTAGAAAAAACACTGATCTCTATCTACCCAGATAGATGCAAATTTTGTTACAAGGGTGGCGGTATTTTTCGTCATACTAATCATTAAATTTCTTGGTCGAAACCCTAGCTCATCAGTCTTTTGTATTGATGTAGGCAAGGGGGTTGCACACCAGAGGACAAGCTTTGCACATAATGGATTCAACACTAGGTGGTCTATTGTGTCTCGAGGAGCAAGTCGTGAGATGCAATCACATTGGTCTTTTATGTGCCCAAGCTGATGCAATAGCAAGGTTTCCCATGTCTTTTATAATGCTTTCATCGAATTCTATCACGTTGCCCACCCCTTCCATACCTGGCTTTGTCCGCTTTACACAGAAAAAGGAATGTTTGACTTTCAATGGAAAGGATGCAACAGTACTATCAAGGACGTCCACAACATCATTATCAACTTTTTTCCTAGTTCTCGCATTCCTTCGGTTTCCATTACTTAGGTGGAAGGCCGATAATCATCTTAAAAAGAAAATGGAGCCAAATTTAAAAGATCATATTTTTTTTTTAATTTCCATGTGTAACGACCGGTTGTTTTCTGTAATCTATTTGGCATTGTGTTTGAATGTCTATCATAACATCATGAAGATTTTCTGTGTTCTCCCATCGCACGTAATTCTGCCCTACAACTCATATTTTAATATTGAGATTTATCGCCATCCTATGTGCAATACATGTGATAAATTTTAATAATTTGACGATCAGAGTTAAAGCAAAACAATTTGTTTCTTTTCCAATAGTTATTTAAAAAAAATTCTCCAAGTTGTGATGAGATTAAAGTTATTTCATTTAAACTAAATGTTATTATGAAATTGTATTGGTGGTTTATAATTACTATAAGCAAGAATGAACGACATTGTCATGTTGTTCAATTGTATGTTTTTTCAATTTTAAAGAGTATTTAGATATACTCTTTGGAGTAAATGAATAATGAATTTAATTTAATATAAATGAATTTTTTATTTTAATAAAGAAATTATTATAATTATTTTTATTTGTGTTTTAAATATGATAAATGTAATTTTGAACTCAGAGGTTTTAAATATAAATTCCACATTTTAAAATCAATTTATTTTTAATAAATATTATTTTTCTTTATTATATACATATGTAAAATAAAAAAATTAATGTCGAGTTATATTTTATAAAAAATTTAGAAATTAATGATAAAATTAAATTTATATATTTATTTTACTATATTTTAAAATATTTTAAGATTTTTTATTAATTTTTATGATTAATTATTTTAATTTTAATTTATAGAGTTTTAAATATTTTACTATTAATTTAAATTTACTTAATTCTTATTATGGTTACAAGCTAAGTGTTTGGTCAATATCTTTTCACTAATATTCAATTTAAAGTATTTTTGTAAAGTAAAAATGAACTTTTAAATTTAAAATTTAATTGAATGAGTAAAGTGTGTTTAGCATAATTGCATTTTTATATGTAAAAATGAATTTAATTGTTGATAATATCATGGGTACTTCAATTGCATAGATTACATGGTTTAAATTTGTAATTCCAATAAATTTTTGTTTGATTTCAAACAAAATTGACCAACAAATATATCTTAAAATGACCAAATTGTAGAATAAGAAAACTATTTGAAATGTGTTTTTTTTCAATTGCTTTATATAATATATACATAGTTTAATTTTTTCTCCAAACCAGAAATAATATATAAATAGTTTCATAGAAATATTTTATTAACGTGGTCATTTAAATATTTTATTTATGGACCACATTGTCCACATTGAAATGTTCTTGTTAGTTATTAATATATTTCTAAATATGGATATGGACGATGAGAACAAAAGGTTTTTCTCAAGGTTTTCTTCTTTGCTTTCGATTCATGGTTTTATATGGGCTTATTTGTTTTTCATTTCCATCTTCTCGCAAATTTTTCTCCCTTTAACTTCCTGCAGCTTATGGATGTTTTCTTGATCATATGACCTGTTGTGTCGCCTGCTATATAGCGTTACATTAGCATGGAAGAGAAACAATGAGAATTTTCAGGAAGCTTGATACACTCTCCTATTTTTCATTCCCAGGCCAAGTATGATGTGTTAATCATGGGGATGTCTTCCCATATCTTTTCACATGCTCTGACTTGTCCTCCCGCACCACATCTCGATCCTTCCAACAATCTGCAATCAAGTTTGTGTTTAGATGCACAAATTCTGCAGTCGATTGTTGGTATTTAATGGGGATATATTTGCTTAATATTTTCCTCTATCTCCTCTATTCACACTTGGGTGGCATCGACTCATCCTTCATCGCTACTCCCTTCATTCACCCAAAGTTACAACTATGGATCAGCTGACCACTTGAAATAATCAAGACTATGGGTTGGGGAAACTCCCCACAGTGTTGTCAAGCATTGTTCCCAAACTATGGCAACTATGAGCACTGACAGGAATTTTGTAGTCCCGACAACTAACGGGCACAATAGACAAGAATAACTCCCATCAATTTCCATTACTTCCACTACCCATGAGTGAAGTGTTGAGGTTGTGGTGAGCATTAGGCGAGGGAGCACAAATCAGTCCCGTCGAGTGACATATCGATAAGCGAGCTTTTCTCCATCAAGTGTCATCTTGTTATCAAGATCAAGGATGTCGAAAGAGCTCCCACTATAGGAGCTACCTATAGGAGCGTGACTCGATAGCCGATAACCACTAATTCACATGCAAGTAGGAACAATGCCCAAATGTGTGCTTGGGGAGGAGAACAGGGGAACTCGATCACTTAAAAGGGTCAGCGTCACTAGGAGGAGTCCGACTAGGATTCAATGGAGCCAAAATTTCTAAATTTAAATTTCAAATTTTCTTCTTTTGAAATAAGCATGAAGAACATTCTTTAGAAAAAATTTATTTTGACCTCACCATGAAGAACATGATTAAAAATAAATATATAAACATAAATTACACTATGAAAATTGACCATAGTTACAAAATTCAACACCCTCTTAACTAGGGAGGTCTCTGTAATGACTTATCATGTTGTTCTCAAGTGCAAAGATTCTATAAGGAAGGATCAAGATTAACATAAGAATCATCATTAATATCATAATCCCCAGCATCACAATCATCTTGGTCAACCCTCTTGACCTATAACAATTATTGCATCCACTCAGTTGATCCAGGTGGATATTGGTGGCCACCCGCCTATTCCACTTGGACCCCACATTTGTTTCTTTCAGTTTTTCATTTTCCTTAATTCTAGTACAATTTACTATTTTTGGTAGTTTTTTAGGTCCTCAACTTCCGGAGCCATTTTGAGGCCCTAAACGACGTTTTTTGGACATGAAAGGTCTGGAAAATATGAGACTTCTAGATTCGATATTCACTATTAGTAGTTGTATTCCTTGGATAGATATTTCTAATGATGTATCATGTGCATCAAATGAAGATAGTATGCCAAATTTACAATCGCGGGAAATTGGTGTACCAATTTTCCTCGACGGGGCCCATAGTCTGGTGTTTCATCTCCTATGGTTAGTTTTTTGGATGTTTAGGGTTTTCCATTGTTTCTCAATAATAAATAGGCCTTCGAGCCTCATTGTAACACAATTTAGAGGCAGGTAGCCGCCACATCTCTTCTCAGAGATAAGCTACTAGCGCCTTAGCTAGGTTATTTCCATTCTACCTGTAACCATATTTTAGTTATGAGATATTAATGAAATGAAGTCTTATTTCTGTTGCATCTCTGCGTTTATGCATATTTATGTATTTAATTGTCTTCCTGCATAATTCTAGATTAGTGGTATCAGAGCGGTCTGATCTTTCTCGATCCTTCTTTGCATATCCCCAACGAGGCTAGGGTATAAGGATTTAGGGCTCGATCTGGTTGAACCTTTGCAAGATCAGCCTTGTAAACCTTGAAGGCCACCCATGGGGGATGAAAAGAAAGACAAGGGAGTAAGAGATCTTATCAAAATATTGCTCGAGGAGGCCCTCGAGAAACAAATGAACATGATGATGGATAACTTTGCCTAGATTCTTCAATGACTACACACCAGCGGCGCATCTGCATCCGAAAGCCACTCTAGAATCGTAACTCCTTTTAAGGTACAAGTAAACTTTCACATTCCCATATTTGAGGTCCAAATATATACAGACATCATAGATAGATGTTTGAATCTATTAGAAGGGTATTTCTCAGTTCATGACTTTTCCAACCGGGAAAAGATTACTTTTTCACTCATTAAAGTCACCCCCCATGTCAAGGATTGGTGGGAAACCTACTGTGAGAAAAATTACAAGAGGGAACCCTCTGTGTTTTCGGCTGCACCCACTTGGAATTATTTCTGAGATGCCATTAAGGAACAATATTATCTCTTGGGCAGCAATGAGGACAAGTACATACAATGGACTATGTTGCGGCATCAAAAGGATCAAGATGTGCATGAGCTGACGAATTTGTTTCATACCCAGCGCAAAAAATTGGGTATCAAATATTTGGAGAAAATTTTGGTGCTAAAGTACCACAACTATCTACACATATACATTTAGGAGGAGATGGAGTTCCTTGACATCTCCTCTCTTGGTGCAGCATACTGCTATGCTGCGAAGATTGAGAATAAGTTCAAACAAAATAAGTGAGACTTTGGATCTATAAATCAGAGGCAAGGGAAAGGTGCCCCCAAACCACATAACAAAGGACAAAGCCAAGGCGGGGCAACCCAGGATAACTTGCCAAAGCTGCAAGAAAATAACAACACCGCGAAGCCAAAGAAGGACATGGGAAAGTGGTGTGAGTTCCATAAGAGCTCAACTCACAACATAAGTGAGTGTCAGGCCAAGTAGTAACTGGTGGCCAAGCTGAATGCCTCTGAATAGAATGCATGCTCTAAATCTGAATCAGAACCTGACAAGGGGAGTGAAAAAGGGAAGAAAATTATCGATACGGAGCCCAACACCACCATTGCCACCACGAAGATCCAGAAGGAGGAACCGGAAGATCTAGAGGAGGAGCGCCTCTTCGATTCCCAGATGTGGGTAAAGGGTTCCCCACTATAGTTCATTGTCAATAGCGGGAGCCAAAAGAACCTCATTTTAGCAAAGGTCATGAAGTGGTTGGGCTTTTTGACCACAACAAACCCATAATTGTACACCATCGGGTGGCTTTACCAAGGATGGGATCTCCACGTCAACCAAAAATGTCGCTTTCCCTACAAAATCAAGCCCTTCACGGATGAGGTATTATGTGACATTGACCCTCTTGATGTTTTTGATGTATAATTAGGCAAACCATACTTGTGGATGCGACATGTTGTATATGAGTCCCGACCTCGCGTTGTTATTGTTAATTTTGGAAATAATTTGTACATGATACCGAAGGTCACACCGCTTTCCGCCATCTCCTTGCTTACTACAAAACAATGCAGTAAGCTCATTTCCAAAACTGGGAAATTTGTTTTCCTGATGATCCACCCTCATGGAAAGAAGAATACTATGGCCACGACCTCCAGACAGGGCTCCTCTACACTAAAACAACAAATGGACAAGGTCCCCATAGATCTTAACCTAGGTGACATGATTTCGAATGGACCAATCGATTGGGGCTTTGTTCTGGAGAACGATGAAATCAAGAGGCATATTCAGGGGATGTTGTAGAAAGGTCACATCCGGCCAAGTTCATCACCCTGTGGGAGCCCGATCGTGTTGGTGCAAAAGAAGGATGGGGCTTGGATACTCTGTATTGACTATCGGGCACTGAACAAGATCACTGTCTGGAATAGGTACCTGATCCCCCAGATTAATGAACTTATGGACCAACTCAAGGTGGGGGAATATTTTAGCAAGATCGACTTGAAGTCTGTATCACCAAGTAGAAATCAAACCCTCCGATGTGTGGAAGTCTTCCTCCGAAGCGAAGGAGGGCATCTTCGAATGGCTGGTCATGCCTTTGGGGTTGACGAATGCTCTTGCAACCTTCATGAGGCTCATGGATGACATGTTGCAATCATTCACCAACTTATTTGTAGTAGTATACCTGGATGATATCCTAATCTTTAGCCAGACTTTAGAAGAGCACCTCCACCACATCCAACAAGTCTTCCAAACAATGCGACAACACAAGTTGCGTACCAATTTGGAGAAGTGCACTTTTGGCATGACCCAAGTTCAATATCTGGGAACATTATTGATGAGCGGGGGGTGCATGTGGATCCAACCAAGATCTAATTCATTCGAGATTCGCTAGCCCCAACCACTCTAACAGATCTCCACAGTTTTCTAGGTCTTGCTAATTTCTACTGCCAACTCGCGTTGGGATTCTCTCATATCACTTGGCCCTTGAGTCAAGTCACCAAAGGAGTAGCAAAAGAATTCTTTTGGTATGAATATCAATAGAAGACATTCGAGGAGTTGAAACATTGCCTCTGCTCTGCCCCAGTGCTCACATTACCAGACTTGAAACAACCATCTGAGATCAAGACAGATGCCTCTAACTATGCTATTGGGGTAGTTCTTACTCAACAGGGCCATCCAGTGGCATATCACAGTGAGACACTGTCCAACATAGTCCATAAGTATCCCACTTATGACAAAGAGATGTATTCCATTGTGCAGGCTTGCCGAAAATGGAAGCATTACATTTTGCGGAAGGAAATGATCATCCACATAGACCACTGGCCCCTGCAGTTCATACAAACACAAGGGAAGTTGCAGAACTATCACCATCAGAAGTGGTCCACATATTTGCAAAAATTTCATTTGAACATCAAGTACAAGAAGGGCAACACTAATAATGTTGCCAACTACCTCACCTGACCACTGATCATGGTGCTAACCACTGTGCTCAAGTATTGTGGGCACGAGACTTATGATTGGCCGCTTCTCTACAAGAGCGATCCAGAATTCGACCACCAATACAAGACACTCTTGGAGGGTAAGCGAGTTCCTAAAACAAGGACATCTCCTTCTAAAAACAAGGACATAATATTTTTCATGCTTTTTTTACGCTGTCTGGATGAGCTGATTTATTACTTGTGTAAAATTTTTGGAACACCTGAAAGACCAAGTCCTCCTATTCAAGATTCAACATGAACGTGCCAAAGTTGAACTCTGCCATTAGTTCTAATATTTTGTGCCGCTTCTAAAGGTAGGAAGCATGGTGTTTTTAAACACTTAAAGGCTTCTAGTATCAGCTGTAATATCTCCGTCATGATATAATTATTGTAAGACAGTAGAGGTGATGTTAAAGCTATGATCCTGGTGATACAATAAGTAACTGCAAGCTTGAATTATTCACAAGGATGCTCCCAGAGTTTGGGTTGTATCAATGCACACGTCGAAGTCTTGAGGGCCCAACTGAGTTTCTTCCATTCTGGCTGCCCCACCCTGGATAAACATGTGTCTAATTCCTCCAACTTATGAAGGTCTATGTTTCACTTTGTTTGTTGTCATTCAGATCTAATTGTGAAGATCTTAATCTCTCTTCCATGTCCTTCCTTCACTTCCCATGGGTGATTCTGCTACAGAATGATATGGAAGCTTTAAAATATTAAGCCAAGAAATCCCCATTAAATACGAACAATTGACTGTAGAGTTTGTGCATCTAAACACAAACTTGATTACAGATTGTTGGAAGGGTTGAGATGTGATGCAGGAGGACAATTCAGAGTATGTGACAAGATATGGGAAGAACTTCTAGTGATTAACACGTCATACTTGGCTTAAGAATGAAAAATAGGGGAGTGTATCAAGATTCCTGGAAATTATCGTTGTTCCTCTTCCATGCTAATGTAACGCTATATGGCAGGCAACACAACAGGTCATAGATCAAGAAAACATCCAGAAGTTGCAGGAAGTTAAAGGGAGAAAAAGTTGCGAGGAGATGGAAATGAAAAACAAATAAGCCCACATAAAATGATGAATCGAAAGCAAAGAAAAAAACCCTTGAGAAAAAAAATTTGTTCTCGTCGTCCATATCTAGATTTAGAAATATATTAATAACTAAAAAGAACATTTCAATGTGAACAATGTGGTCCATAAATAAAATATTTAAAAGACCATGTTAATAAAATATTTCTATAGAACTATTTATATATTATGTATGGTTTGGAGAAAAAATTAAAGTATGTTTATATTATATAAATCAATTGAAAAAAAACACATTTCAAATAGTTTTCTTATTCTACAATCTGGTCGTTTTGAGATATATTTGTTGGTCAATTTTGTTTGAAATCAAACAAAAAATTATTAGAATTACAAATTTAAACCATAGAATCTATGCAATTGAAGTGCCCATGATATTATCAACAATTAAATCCTTTTTTACATATAAAAATGCAATTATGCTAAACGCACTTTACTCGTTCAATTAAATTTTAAATTTTAAAGTTCATTTTTACTTTTCAAAAAATACTTTAAATTGAATATTGGTGAAAAATTTTTGCCCAAACATTTAATTTGTAACGAGAATTAAGTAAATTTAAATTATTGGTAAAATATTTAAAACTCTAATTAAAATATTTAATCATAAAAATTAATAAAAAATATTAAAATATTTTAAAAAATATTAAAATAAAATATATAAATATAATTTTATCATTAATTTTTAAATTTTTTATAGAATATAACACAACATTAATTTTCTTATTTTGCATATGTATATAATAAAGAAAAATAATATTCAGTAAAAGTAAATTGATTTTAAATTTTATATTTATATTTAAAATATATGAATTCAACATTACATTTATCATATTTAAAACAAAAATAAAAATAATTATAATAATTTCTTTATTAAAATAAAAATTTCACTTATATTAAATTAAATTCATTATTCATTTACTCCACAGAGTATATCTAGATACTCTTTAAAATTGAAAAAACATACAATTGAACAACATGACAATGTCGTTCTTGGTATAGTAATTATAAACCATCAATACAATTTCATAATAACATTTTAATAGAAAGGAAACCAATTGTTTTTCTTTAACTCTTACCGTCAAATTATTAAAATTTATCACATGTATTGCAAATAGGATGGCGATAAATCAGAATATTAAAATATGAGTTATAGGGAAGAATTACGTGCGATGGGAGAAAGCAGAAAATCTTCATGATGTTATGATAGACATTCAAACGCAATGCTAAATAGATTACAGTGAAAAATGTTGAGGTATAAAAGGTGTCTTTTTAACCCCTATTTATCCTACATTAATTATCAATCCAGGTACGACTTTTTATCTCAAGAGTGTACTCAGTCTGAGGTTGCAATTCAATCTAAGAGTAATGCTCTTCAATGTGTAGTACAGTGTCTTAAATACAAGAGTAAAGAGATGCTTGAAAATGAAATCTAATTACAACAATATGAAACTCAATGGTCTGAAGTTCAATCACTCACTCAAAAATCATCAATCAAGGATGCAGTAGTAATAACTCTTTCCTCTGTCAAATGATGTAAATGAAATCAAATATGAACAAGGTAATCAATCTGAGAACGTAGGCAGTAACAACCAATGTCCTTTACAATTGATGATCTTACACTCCACACTAAAGAAATTAAATGGAAATGGTAACTGTGTTAAATCACTAACGCTGCTAATGAAAATAGACTAAGAAAGCTTTCTGTAATAACACTCCAAAGCAAAACCAAACTCTTGCAAGAAAGGAATAAACAGTAAAGCTAATTAACAGAAATGAACAACAAATCTATTTACTGGAAATGAACAGCAAATTCTTTCTAGTCAAAATGAACAACAATCCTGAATAGCAAAGCTCTGTATATGCAAAGCATAAAAATACAAATTATCAAGGGATAAATACTCTTGTTATGTGGAAAGGAACAACAACGCGATTCACTGATGCAACACACCAATTTCATAAATCATTAAACAATAAGCTATAAACCAAGATAATTATGAAGCAATGCAGTTAAAGGAAATGAAAACTAATGCAAACCATCACACGACTGGAATTGGAAAGTAAAGGTACAAATAGCAAGTGGATCCATTGGGGCCAGGCCCTTAGCCACTAGTGAAGCACCGCCGAACTACTCCAGTATCAAATAATGGAACGACAACCGAATTATGTATTAATCATATGTAGCAGAGTTTATAAGAAATCACACTCTATTTTAATTAATGAGAGTCAATGAACAATCATGAAATTACAAAAGGAAATCTGAATAATGATAATATTTCTAATGCTGTGATTTCTACAAGCGTTGTTCTTTTATAACAGCTAGTGGATGAAACAAGAAGTACAGATAACTTTGAGCAGCGATCCCTTAGGATCGAGAGATCCTGAGGGATTTTCTCTATCTTCCATATCTAGCTATCATTTTTTCTTCTTGCGCTAATGTCGCGTTGTTCCTTTCTTTACTTTGACTGTGTGCTCTGATATTTATCTTCTTGTCTAGATACGACCTTTTGTTAAAGGGACAATAGTTACACCTCCCTTTTCTTTTCCTCCCGAATGGTGGCTTCCCACTTCATCTAGTTCCTATATAGAAGAAAAGACAATCTTTAGTTAATTTCGTAATAAGCACTAATCTCCTCAATTCTATTGTAATTCTTCAATATATTATCATTCTAGAATATAAAGGAGTCATGATTAAAGGAAAAAGATAAAGAAATACATGGAAAATGCATACCTTTTCCAATGCTCAACACACCCCCCTGCTTACCCTTTTTCATATCCTCATGAAAACCATTATTTACATGTAAAGCAGTTAGAGAATAGGGTGGAGAGGGTTTTTCATTAACTGGTCTAAAACCATCATTTGTAGCTAAAAATTCAAAAACATGCCACGTCTACCTTTCAAGTAATTCATATTTGGCCCATAGTTCCATTTATAGATACCGTATAATAAAGTAGGATAATTTTAAGAACCCCCCCTAAATTTATATATATAATAAATGGGCGAATCCCCATGGTACATATGAAAAATGGAAGGCGATTTTATTAATAATATAATATGTATATATAATTTTTTGGCGAATCTCTCATGAGATTATATTATCTTGTAAAATCATGGCGAATCTACTAGTGATACTTCACTAAATGGATTGAAGTAATCTGACCCAGGCAAGCAAATGATTTTGTGATTATTTGTCTTTTTGAAAATAATGGAGAATGTAGTTATGGTTTCCCCATGAAGATTATAACTTATAATGCAGGGAATTTAATTCTAAGGAATTAATCAATTACATCATCAATATCTCTTGCATATTATACGGCAAGGAAATGGCCTTGTTAAAGATCTTCTAACAAAAGCATTGTAAGGATGTTAGGGTGTTGCGGGGGTTAATAAAGAGGCTTGGAATTTGAAGAGTACAGTATAAGCGCTCGGGTGACAAGATATGTGAAAAGTTAGTTGAACTTCACCATATGAATTGGTATATGGTGTTGAGGCTATTTTTCCTACATCACTAGGGGTACTTGTCATGAAACTGATTCAAGGGCTAGAAGAGGAACCAAATGCAATCCATAGGAGGATTAATTAGCTAATAGCTTTGCAAAAGAAGAGGAATGAGGTTTTTGACAGCAATCAGAAATCTCAAAACAGAATCAAGAGGACATTTGATAAGAAGATCAAGGAAGAAAGTTTTCAAATTCAAGATGAAGTGCTGAAATGGGAGGCTAGAATTTGAAGAGAAAGGAAAAAATGGTAAGTTTAAGAACTTATGGAAAGGTCCTTTCAAGATAACTTCTTTTCATGCAAACAATACTTACATACTGCAAGAGATGGATGGAAAACCATATGCTGGAGGACCCATCATTGGCATGTTTTTGAAGCATTATTCTTCCTAAAATCTGATGGATTATTCATGTCATTGTCCATATTTCATTTTATGAGTTTTTTCTGCTAATAATGACAAGCTAAATCAGTAATATTGAGCCCAAGGTGAAGGCCATTAGATCTTGACGAGGAAGCTTGGAAATTTCAAAGTTTTTTCTGTTTTAGTCAAGAAAATGGATAGCAACACTGGAACTACTAGTTCTTAGTGTACCACAGGGGCACACTATCCCAAGTGGACCCACTATTATCACCCAAAAAAAAAAAAAAATCTCAAAACATTATATGTCAACTCTGTTTTTGATCATGGTCTCAAATAGGTCTGAAAGTCATATTAATTTTTGGTTAAGGGTAGGTCATAGTTTTTATAGGTTTAAAGTTCATTAGTTGATTTCAAGTAAAGTTCTTAGAGGTCCATTCCATGATCAAATATTTACATTTTTCATTTAGAGGTCATTCCATTAAGTTTCGGGCTAAATTTATACAATTAGCCAAGAATCCTTTGTTTCGTAGCACTGTTAGTTCCAAAAAGAGGTTTTGTGCTACGAAAGCGCTGCTACTTTCATAGTGAAAACTACGAAAAATACACTGTGTGTGCTATGAAAGCGTGGTTTCTTAACTGTCATGTCAGGTAAGCCAGAATTTGTCAGAAATCCATTAAGAAATGATAGGACAAGGGTATGGTGAGTCAGTTAGAGGTCATATTCAAAGTAATTACTCATCTCACAGCCATCATCATCATGATAGGGGCATTATTCAGTTGTAATATGAGATTTCAAATTCAAAAATATTGCCTAATTCAGTCATTCTAGTTTTCATTTGCCTCCACACAATTGTTTAAGCTCTGAAGTAGTAAAGTTAAGCCTGTGGTTGTTCTATACTAAGGCTATCTTCACTATAATAAAGCGACGTTGTTCCTTTTTCTCAAACGAGGCTCTTCTATGTTATCAAGTGAGGTTGTTCATTCATAAACAAGCGAGGTTGTTTCACTGATTCTAGAGAAGCTGGCAGATTTTTTAAAAAGGAAGAACGACAGAGGAGAAGAAGGTCCACAGAGGGGGACATTGTCTAAGATATGAACCTGAGAATGTAGATGCTATTGTTGAGGATCAAACAATGATGGAGGCTTTTAGCAAAGCAGGCTGTCTCAGATTTTGTGAAAAGCTGCAAGGTTGCCACACTCAGGTGTCTAAAGAGTTTGCCTTACACTTCAGTGGAACAAATACCAAAATTTGGATGTTAAATGTGCCAGTCACACCTGAGATCATTGCTTCTATGGAAGAAATACCAAGGGGGAAGGAGAATTGGTTTAAAGGTTTTAAGTTTGACATGGAACCATGCAAGGAATTCATGAAACCTAAATATGCAGATATGGACCTGAATAATGCAATACCTAGGAGTTGCATCAAAGATACCTATGCCAAGCTGTTTTTCAACATTCAAAGATACTTTACATGTGAAGGCAGGTACCATAAAGTTTATACTTATCATTTCAAGTTGTTGCTACATTTCACAGGTAGGATATCATTAGACTTGCCCTTTTACTTACATAGGAGCTTGAGAAAATAAGAAGGGTTTGGTCTTCCTTTTTTTTATGAGTGGATTTGAAATGGAAACCCTAACCCCAACTAGAAACCCTAAAACTAAAAAGACTCCTTCACCACCAGCAACAGATTCTAGTCAGCCTGTGATTGCAAAAGAAAAGAGGTTTGTATAGTTGAAACCAAGAAAACAGGTTGAGAAAAGAGCAGAAAAGACACAGGTGCTTGTTGCATAAACTCCATCACCTGCAAAACAGAGGTTAGAAAGTGTCAAAGAGGTAAAAAAAACAAGTGGCCAGTAAGCAGGGAATCTAGAGAAAGTCAAGAAGCCAAGTAATAGCATCATAGGGAAAAACAGTTGTTTCAGGTACAGAAGACAGCCCAGTTATGAAAGGAAACTTAGATGACATCCTTCATGCATTTGATATAGAAGAATCACCCATTGTGTAAGAAGATTTCATTAGAGTGGATGAGCACAAACAGAAAAGAGTTAAATCAACTAAAAAACTTGAATTTGAGGGTGAAAATGTAGCCTTTATTTTCCATGAAAGGAAACCTTTAACTAGGCATGCAAAGAAAATCCAAGAAGGCAGTAAATAGGTCCAAGTAACTGTTGAAACAGCCAGAATCCCTGATGAGGTGGTTGTTCTCTCATCACCAATAGTGGAGCATGCAGCGAGAAAGACAATGAAGGGAAAGGAACACATGAAAGAGTGTCAATTGCTTGAGGAGAGATTGAATCTAGAAAACCAAGAGATTGCAATGATGAGAAAAAGGGCAAAAAAGCACAACATCGAAAAAACAGAGTTCAAGTGGTTGAAGGCAATATGGGAAAGCCAAACTGTTTCTAGGTCTGAGATTCCAAGTGTTGCAGAACAATTTTTCACATGGATAGTACAAGTTATCAAAGAAGAAAAATTTATTAGAGTGATAAATAATCACTTGAGAGCCAGTAATAGAAGGCTAAGAGGCCAAGTGGAGGATTTGGAGCTGCAATTGAAACTGTCTCAGGATGAACTAAAAAACCAAGGTGCAGAATGAAAAATTCAAAGGAAAAATCAAATGGGTAATGAAGAATAAACCTCATGAAATGGTGTTTTAGTTCATATGGTTGTTTGCCTTGATGAAACCAGTGAATTTCTGAAGTTTTGGAAAATTTTGGTTTGAGTTTTGAAGAAAATCTGAACAAAACTGCTGACTTAGTAGTTTCATAGTGCAAATAGCGCAAAAAGGGTGAAATGCGCTATGAAACTGCTGTGGTAGCGTTTTTCACCCTTTTCCATAAATTTTTGAAGGGAAAACCTGTATATATTTTGGCCTAAAAATTATAAGGAGGGTGTGTTAAGTGAATATGCAGATAATCCCAAAGGAAGGAAATCGAATTTTGAAGGAAAATAAGTTAAAAGTCTACACTACGAAAAGCGCTACGAAACTATGTTGTTTTCGTAGCGTAGGTTTGTTTTTTCTATTTTGGGTAGTTCGATGATGATTTTGTACAGTTGGCACTTATGTATGATTTTGAACATATTTTTGTTCAATTATTGACGGAAAATGGCTTCGAAGTCATGGGTTCATGGTGGTTAAAGTGTCCCAAGAACACAAAGAATCCTAAGCCTAGAAAACATGGGATATTTCCTAGTTTGTAGGAGATCATCATTGAGGTCATAAAGTGTTGGAGCTTATCAGTTGGATTTGAAATTATGGGAATACAGTTGGAAAATAATGTAATCTAGCTTAGATAAGGTTGTTATGAGTAGAGTTAATGAGTTCGATTCCTTTTTGTAATAGGACTGTTCACTAGGTTTGCAGCTGTCATTTTGTAATAAATACTATATCACATGGTTATGCAAGGTGTATCAAAGTAGGAATTCAATGTATCTAGATGACGATAAGGTTATCCTATGTTGTAAATGATCTATAAAAGATGAAGAAATTGAAATGCTAAAGTTTGGACATTTTTTAGCAGAAATATTATGGTTATTGTAAGTGACTGTTTTCATCTTAATATGGAGTTTTCTACTTAGCCAACTCAAGATTCATGAAGAGTTCTTGTATGTTCTTGTTCTGATAGCATATTTTTAATATCCTATTGCAGTGGTGTTTGCTTATGTTACTCATAATTCATCATTGATGCTCTGACTTCCTTCATAGACAAACTGACTGTGTGTTTTACTGTTTCACATGTGTATTCCTTGACCTGAACTCTGATATGCCTTGATTTCCATGCTAGGTAGATTGTTTGGTTTTTCTGAAGCTATTATGACTCCATAAGCCCAATGTGCACTTGCTAATGTGATTTACAACTAATTTCTATCATTTATCTGCTTATTACACCACATAGAGTTAGCCATCTATATTTCTATCAAAAATCATTAACCCTTTGAGAGAGCCCTCTCAAGTTGAGGAGGCTAAGCCTCAATCAAAAGATTGGTTTGAAATAGTTACATCAGATTGATTTGATTGGCATCCTATCGTTCTGATTTTGTGATAACACATTCATTAAGTGGCACTAAAGAGAATAATTACAATCAAAAGTTACATAATGGACCCGTATACTTGCAAGTTGGAAGATGGTAGAAAATTGGAGAATTTCGTTGCTAAACATGACATAACCACTGAGTTCCTAGTGAAAAATCATACAGAAGTGACAACCCACACGTCCAATTCTGACAAAAAACCTTTATGCACCTCTCAAAATCCTTCTGATAACTCCAAGATTCCCTGGGGAAAGGTTCGGCCTCTTGCTGGCTCAGGGTTCTGCCACTACTACACAAATTAGCTCCTTCTCTATCGCTCCTCCCCATGCAAATGAAATTCATGGTGTTTAAATATATTTTTTTGGATGAAGCCACTAAAGCCAAGCTTCGTGGATCAATGGTGACAGAGCTCTCTAGACCGGCAGAAGTTGGGGTTTGAATCCCCTGCCCTCCAAAAATTGTTCGTCATTTTTATTATTTAGAAAATAGTTGTAATTAGGCGCGCTTAAGGTTGGAACTGTCGGTATTTTTTTAGTGGAAATTTATTTCAAGGATTAGTGGGCGGGGTCCACTCCACGCGGCCCCAACCCTACCTTACCCTTGTTTACTTATGGTATAAAACAATGTGGTGGCATACAATGTGGAGTTGGTTGGTGGGTGGGGACCACTCCATGCAGCCCCATCCCCACCTATTTAGTTTTAACTATATGTATTGTAACCATAGTGCAGGGGTGGCGGGGGTGGCAGCCTGCCATACAATTATTATATTTTTTGTTTTTATTTTAACCAACTCATTATTTTTATTTTTTCTGAATTTAAGATTTATTAGGCAAACTAACCATCCCACAAATTCACCCGCTCTCAGGAGCTAATTTTCAATGCCCTGATGTCGATCAAATTGTGGAACACTAAAACCTAGCCCACTTGCAGCTTTCATTTTATCTAACTTCTTCAAACGACCTTGGATTGGAGTGTTGTTTGCACCATTGGATTCATGATGATGAAAAATTCAATCTGGTATTGGTATTTTTGTCATCTAACCACTTTGATTTTTGATCCCTTTCCAATGCCACTTGTACTTTGAGACCCACTTGTACTTGTAAGATCCACTTGGATAATTCCTCCCCACTGAGGAGATTTTGGACCACCAAAATCCTTACTAGTAAATTGGCAAGTGAGGGAATTTTTCCCTCACTTTCTCTTTTTCCATCCATTGTGATTTGCTTTGATGCATCCCTTTGAAGCCAACATGAAGATACTCTAGGTCTCCCCATCATGAAGTCCTGGTCCTCTTGTCAAGGATAATGTCTTCTAGTATCTCGTTGAGATATTCTGGTGCAAATTCATTCATTGTAGGGAATTTTCCCATCTCTTTGTTGTCCATAATCAACAGAGGCTCATAAAGCTTCATATTTTCAACATTCACCATTGAGTACATTTGCATGCATGCAGGAAAATCGAGACGAAAAGAATTCTCTCAAGTCTTCTCCAATATGGTAAATGGTCCATATCGAATTGGTCACAACTTATTTCATTCTCCTTTCATTCTATCCTTGCTGATGTGGAGCCACACTTTGTCCCCAACCTAAAACTGGTGGTCATCTCGGTGTTTTTCATGTCGAGCCTTATATCGATCCTAACTCTTCTTCAACTACTCATGCAATATTTGGTGAATCACCTCTATCCTGGATGAACATTCGTTCCTTGTCCCTATCATCTCACCCACTAGAATCTTCGTCTCTCCCAAATACCATGTCTAAGGGATCCCTTGGTAAATAACCAAAGCATGTCTCGAATGGTGAGCTCTATGCAGATGAATGAATTGCTCGGTTGTATGCATGCTACACATAGGGAATATGTTCATCACACAACTTTGGATGTTTTTACAATAGCCTCGTAGTAAGTGTATCACAATATGATTCACTACCTTTGTTTTCCCATCAGTCTATGGATGAAATTTCATACTTCTCTTCAACTTGGTTTCCATCATTCTCCACAGGCTGGACCAAAACTCTCCAAGAAAGTGAGAGTCTCGATCTCACACAATCAATGTGGGTAACCCAAAATGGACCCAAAAAAATTGAAAGAAAAGATAAGAAATATTCTTTGCAGTGACCTACCTTTTACAAGGCACTAATATACACATTTTACAAACATTATCCATGACAACATACAAATAGTCGTGACCTTTCCTATACATAGTAAAACCACCTACAAAGTCCATTTACACACTTTCCCATGGATGACTCATAATAGGGAGTGGTGTGTAGAGTCGGAGTTTTTTATTAGAGGGCTTAGAAACAGAACACATCCCACATCCCTTTACATATCTAGTCACAATGTTTTTCATATGAGGCAAAAATCAAAACCTTTGTAAATGAAAAAACAAAAAATTGACACCAAAATCTCATGACACAAGAGAGGTATGATCCTCTCTGATTAAATGTACCCTTTCATCCGTGGGTATGCACAGCTTTCCAAGGTGATACAATAGTTGTCCCTGGAAATGATATTTCTCCACCTATGATCCATGAGTCATTTTTTCATAAATCTCCTTAAACTCATTATCGTTAGCATATTATTCAACATAACTTTCAAAGGACAAATAAGCATTATGAAAAATTATAGAAGCATAAATAAGAGCGCAAGAAAGCATATCTACCACTTTGTTGCTAGTGCCCTTCTTATACTTTATTACCAAATGAAATTTTTGAATAAATCCCATCCATCTGAAATGACGAGCTTGTTGAAGCTTGGTGTGTGACTGAAGGTATTGCAAGCACTGGTGATCTATATGGATGATGGTCTCCTTGATGATCAGGTAGTGTTTCCACATTTTCAAACTTTGGACCAAGGCATACAACTCCTTTTCATAAGTGGGATAATTCACAACATCCTAGGAGGATTTCCCCGAATGGTAACAGATAGGCTTCCTTTGTTGCATCAGTACAACCCCCATGGCATATCCACTGGCATCTATTTACGAATCTCAAAAGGTGTTTGGATATCGAGTAGGGCCAAGACTGGTGCGGTGATAATCTTCTCTTTCAGTGTATTGAAGGATTCCTCCTCCTTTCCTTCCCACTGAAAGGTTTTCTTTACACTTTTCAATGCGTGTAAGGGTGATGCAATAATAAAAAACTTAGCAATGAACCTTCTCCAATATTGTATTGCACCCAAAAATTTGTGGGCCTCTATTGCATTGGTGGGTTTATGCCACTTTACAATCACCTCAAATTTAGAGGGGTCTATTTTCAACTGTCCATTACCGAAAATGTAACCTAAATATACCAAAGAGGTTTTCCCAAACTCAAACTTTGACAATTTTACATACAATTTTTCTCTTTTTAAAACATCAAGCACTTTCTTAACATGACACACATGTTCACCCCAAGTCCTACTAAAAACAAGAATATCATCCAGATATACAAGAACAAACTCAGAAAGAAAAGGCCTAAAAAAATCATTCATAACCCTCATAAAGCTAGTTCGAGCATTGCACAATCCGAATGGCATCACCATCCATTCGAACAACCCCTGTTTATTCTTGAATGCGGTTTTCCATACATCCTGCTCTGCAATTCTGACCTAGTGATAACCACTACACAAATCCAATTTCGTGAAATAGATAGCATTCTTTAAATAATCTAGTAAATTATCAATGTGAGGGAGAGGGTATCGATTCTTCACCATGATTTTGTTTTGTGCCCTGTAGTCTATGCACATCCTCCATGTGCCATATTTATTTGGCACCAACACGATCGATGAGCCACATGGAGAAGAATTTGGTCTGATGACCCCTTGCTTCATCAATCCTTGCATCTGCCTTTTGATCTCCTCCATATCGATAGATGACATCCTGTACATACAAATTTTTGCTAATGGAGCATCATGTTGTAAATTAATCTCATGTTGGATTTCCTGTTTTGGGGGCAATCCCCTTGGTTCCTGAAACAATTCTTCATAGTTAGAAAAATTTCACATAATTCCCTTTTATGAACATGATCACAACCTTGTAAAGCATCAAATTTTTCTGCATCTTTTTCTCTCACAACCATGAGCATGCACCCCTTGCTGGAATTCACCAATCTCTTCATTTGTCCTGCACTTACAAGACCGGCACTGACTTTGGCTTGATGATCTATTACAATATACTCTACCCCATATTTTATGATTTGGTATTTGTTCTCATGTCGAAAGAAAATTTCCTTCATTTCAGATAGATACAAGCTCCCCAATATAATACCATAGATATCCAAAGGTATCATATCAAGATCTACCTCATCAATTAATTTGGAAGCAATCACAAATTTAACCCTATACTGCTCAGTTACATGTATTTTTTCTTTTTCATTTATCAAACCAAGTGGATATGGTATCAGATGAGGCTTGGTCTTTAAGTCTAACTTTATAACCAAGGATTCTGAAATTAAATTTGCATGAGAACCTGAATCAAACAAAATTTCCACTTTTGTATGTTTTATAATGAATTGATTATGGAATAACTCAATTCTGTTTCGTTCATTAGTAATAAGCTCATTTGTAGAACTATTTTTTGCATGCAATTCGGAATTAGCATGAAGAGAAAGATTACCCTTTGTGCCCACTGTTGTGATCAATGTTTCATCGTCGGAATTGGATACAAGGCCTTGTTGCGCAGTTGCCACCGTCTTCTATTTGCCCTTTCCACCAAATCTCTTTGGTTTCCTTTCCAGATGTAATTTAAAAAAATGATCTTCCTCATGACCTTCCTTAATGAAATGATTGTAAGATGGATTTTTTCCTTCCTCTTTCTTGGTTGATGTTGCCTTCTTTTCCTTTCCCTTTCCTTTCCCTTTGAACTTGCCATTAAAAGGTTTGAAAGGTGGTTTCTTGGATTGATCGTCTCTATCATTCTTGCCCCTGTTTTCAAGATGAATGGCCTTCACACTAGTCAAATCAATTTTAGTAGGCTCAAACAATAACAATGAATTTCTTATGTAACTATGTAAATAAATATACTTAGTTACAATCTCAGGTGAATCTAGTGAAATGCCCAAATTCAATGCTTCTTTTCTAAATTCTTCAGTGAAGCTTTGCATATTTTTTCCTTTGCCTTGCCTTAAATATTTCCATACCATTAAGGCTTTTTGTCTATAACCCAAAGGGTAAAATTTATCTTTCAATGCAGAAATATAACTAGACCATGCAGAAAGAAGGTTACCCAAGTTCCTGTTTCCTTGCAATTTTCTCTCCCACCAAACGATAGTGGTGCCATTCAGCCGAAGATACACCAACTAGATCTTTGCCTCATCTTCCTCGATCTACTGAATCCGACAGTAGACTTCGATCTGTCTAATCCAATTATTAATCTTTTATGCATTAACTCTCCATGATACATGGGGAAATCAAAATTTACATCTAATTTAAAGAAATGTTTCTTAGACGTCTTTCTTTGATGTCTATGAGAATGATGATAAGAAGAAGACGAAATTTTAGTAGAATATGGAGAGGGAGGAGGCTCTTCTCCTCCACCTCCATGGTTTGTGGATGCATGATTATCTGGCTTATTCTCCTTTGGTTTCATTGTCTTCTCCATCTTTGCAAACATTTGGTCAAACTTTTCTTCCATGGTGTAGAAATCCTTGTAGCAGTTTCGCTCTTCTTCACAACGAGATTATCCATCTTCCATGTTTCTTCTTCGTGGTGCACATCCTGCTTGGGGATCAAAGGACTTAAGATTTCCTTCGCCTCTTTGCAGCTTTTTCTTGGTCAGAGTATACTCATGAAATTCTCATCAAAAAATACCTTGTCTGATACCACTTGATCCAAGATATTTTGCTTATATATTCATACAGAATTACATATGAAAATTTGAGATTAAACAAGATGATGATCCTAGTGAAAATTAAGCACCTACACTAGGTGGGGCCCGTAGGCTATTTTTAGGTGATATGTCTATTTTTAGAATTTGGATCAAAGTCTATTTTTAGCAGCAGTCTATTTATAGATGGTTGAACAAATTGCATGGATGGATGGGCGTATATTTTTGGAATGCATGTGCGAATTTGTTTCGTGGAATGCATGTCCAAAAATAGAATGCATGTCGATTATTACTAGCCCTTA
The DNA here is from genome assembly GCA_034641835.2 of Pinus albicaulis. Classification (NCBI taxonomy): domain Eukaryota; kingdom Viridiplantae; phylum Streptophyta; class Pinopsida; order Pinales; family Pinaceae; genus Pinus; species Pinus albicaulis. Next base: position 70,214 of record JAXQQM020068416.1, read on the forward strand.
ACAATAATTAGACAATAAATAATAATATATTCTTATGGAGCACTTGATTTCAGTTAACTGATGTGGAAAACCAGTCGACTAAAGGAATTTCTAGTTCTAAGGTTAGTTGGTGGGACATGCTAGTGGACTTCGTTATAATTGAGTGACACAAAGTTGTAACAGATTTGGATGTGTAGTTAAGTGAGTTAAACTTAGTTGTGCTAGTTGTAACTAGTTGCAATTAATGATACACTAGTGAGAAATCAGAGAATTAAATATTAAATAAATTCACATGGAGTGATCTCACATGCAACTAAATATTAACTGCTATTAACTACATGCATGTCAAATCCAGTGGAGACCCAGTGGAGAGATAGGTGAAAGGGACAATTTGACTATCTGTTGTGACATTAGTGGTGCATCCAATGCAACCACACACACATTGGAGAAGCCAATGAGGATTGTGTAGTTAAGGCAAGGCAAGAACGAATTCATTCTGGGTTCTTGATCAGCAGGGATTGCGCAGTGGAGGCAGGGTGTCAGGAGGAAGCAAATTGGCTAAGGAACTTGCCAATTTCTGCATGACAGTGTGAGACGATTGTATATTGTACTAAGAGCTCTTGGATTAGAGTTTTGTATGAGATTTTTTCATGATCCATGATATATACATAATATATGATAGTGGGATGTTTAGCTTTATGCTTTCCTAGTGAAAACATCTATGTTACGTGTGATTGATCTTTCTTCATGTGTTTCCAATTGGCGATTAAATTTCCACAAGAACTTAATTAGAAGGATTCAGTATTTAATAGTGGCATATTATTGTTAGATCAGGAGAATCCAACAATAAATAATTGTATTAAAATTTCTACATGGTATCGGAGCAAAGAAAATTTCAATTTTGAAGCAGTAGTTGAGTTTTGTTGGTGGAAACAATTCGAATTTGCTGCAAGAATTTCTTGGTGCGACAGTTGAGTAAACATCGAAATGGATTTTAATGGTTTGCAGCTAGACTATGCACTTGATGGAAGCTCAAACTACATAGCCTAGAAGGACAAGATGGAGGCATTTTTTGAAGATAACGACTTGAAGGAATTCATCGACAGTGATGTTCCTTAGCCCAGTTCGACAAATGCTGCATTACTTGACGCATGGAAAAATAAGGTAGTGAAGATGAGAAGAATTCTGTTGGAAGGTGTGAGATATCATATTGTCTCAAGCCTTCACGGGAAAGCCACTCCATTTTCAATGTGGAAGGATTTGACAGATATTTTCCAAAGCAGTAGTGACCATAGGAAACTGGTGCTGAAGGATAAACTCGGAAAGATCAAGATGGAGAAGGGCAACAATATTCCAAAGTATCTCACAAAGTTTTTCCAATGTTGGGATGAACTGGGGAGTGTGGGAATCACGGTTGCTGACGATGATTTAGCAAGTTTGGCTCTCTTGGGAATTCCTAAGGGTTGGCACAGCTATCAAGACTCTGTAAATGGACGGGAAAAACTATCGGACTAGGAACAACTGTGGTTGGATCTAGTGCAGGAGGAGTTCAGGCGGAACACTAGAGATGGCTCTTCATCAAAGCATGATGATGAAGAGGATTGTGCTTTGGCTACCAAGGCAAGGAAAGAGAAGGGGAATAAATTCCACTCAAAATCTGAGGCTAAAGGCAAGAAATTGGATTTGTCCAAGGTGAAGTGTTTTCACTGTCACAAACATGGGCATCTCGCCAATAACCGCCCACAGAAAAATAAGAACAAGAAATTTGTTGGAGCTACAGCTGGTGAGGCCCTTGCCTTTCAATTTGAAATTGATTTCTCTTTGATCAAATGCTTGGTTTCAAGCACAAAGGGATCGATGTGATATCTTGATAGTGGTGCTTCATTCCACATGACGGGAGATAAGGAGCTTTTCAATGACTTGGAGGAGAAAGATCTCCAAATGCATATTAAGATGGGTGACGATGGACGATATAGTGTGACTAGAATTGGTACCATTACCTTTGAGAGGGAGTCAGGTAAACCATTTCTGTTGAAAGATGTTATGCATGTTCCAAGTCTAAAGAAGAACTTGGTCTCAGTCGCGATGTTGGAGGACAAAGGTTATGACGTTGTTTTTAGCGATGGAAAAGCTTTCCTGCGACATAAAACAATAGATCAAACCAAGATGATATGGATTCAAGTCAAGAATCTCTACAAGCTGGAGGTAGATGGTAGTGCTGCAATGGTGGGCAAAGCAGAAGAAGTGGTGAGCCGGGATGAGGGAAAATTATGGCACATAAGATTGGGCCATCTTCACCATGGTGCCCTGAAGATTTTACAGCAGATTTCTGCTGGACATCCCAAGGGTACACTTGCACAGTTAGATCAGTGCAAGGGATGTACTATGGGTAAGTTTGTGAAGACCACCTTTCATGAAAAGGAGAGCCATGGTTCTGTGATCCTGGAGAGATTTCACACAGACGTGTGCAGACCATTCTCTATTTATTCAAAAAAAAAACACAGGTATTATGTTATTTTTTTTTATTAATATTCTCGTAAATGTTGGATATTCTTCATGCAAAAGAAGGATAAAAAATTCTCAAAGTTATGTGCGTTTAAATCATTGGTGGAGAAAGATTCAGGGAAGCAAGTGAAGGCTCTGTGGAGCGATAATGGTGGTGAATACATCTTGAATGAATTCAAATACTTCTGTAGCAAAGAAGGAATTTGAAGAGAACTCATAGCGCCTCATAACCCACATCAAAATGGGGTCGCGGAGAGGAAGAACAAAATGATCATGGGTGCGGCACAAGCTGTCTTTCGCAGTTAGGGCCGGTGATGCATTTACAAGCGAAGCATGAAACACTCTGAGTTTATTATAGTGTTGAGAAGTATAATGCAATATTTGTGGCCTAGGGCTTCTCACGGATCGAGGGGATTGATTACGAAGAAACCTTTGCACCTGTCGCACGGTATTCTTCCATAAGGACCATCCTTGCTCTCTCAGCACAGATGGGTTGGCACATTCATCAGATAGATGTGAGACTGCGTTCCTTAATGGGATCATTGAGGAAGAATTGTACATTGAGTAGCCTGAAGGATTTGAGATCTTCAGTAGTGAGTCGCATGTGTGCAGACTCAAAAGAGCATTGTACGGGCTGAAGCAAGCACCTCGTGCTTGGTACACTAGGATCAACAACTATTTCACTGGACTTGGCTTCACCAAGAGTGAGGCAAATAAAAACCTATACTAGATTGTGCTGGAGGGTAAGATTTTAATCATTTTTCTTTATGTTGATGATTTAATACTAACTAGTGATGAGCAGCTAATACACTCATTCAAGGAGGACCTTGCAAATGAGTTTGAGATGAAGGATATGGGCCTCCTTCACTATTTCGTTGGATTGGAAATATAGCAGCGAGATGGTGAATTTTTTGTGTCTCAAGGAAAGTATGCAAGGGATATACTCGGTAAGTTTCACATGAAGAGCTTCAAACCCATGGATACTCCTCTTCCAGGAAACTAGAGGAAAGAGGATGCTACATCGGGAGAGGGAGTGGATGATACTGTCTATCGATATTTGGTGGGTTCGCTCATGTATTTAGTTAATACAAGGATGGACATATGTTATGCGGTGAACCATCTTATTCAAGTAATGGTTAAGCCTACCAAGCTCTTTTGGAAGGCGGGAAAGCATGTCCTGAGATATCTCAGGGGAACATATGAGTATGGTTTATGGTACACACAGATAGATGAGGTGAAGTTGCATGGCTTCATGGATGTAGATTGGGTAGGCATCCCAACGGACAGAAAGAGCACATAAGGATGGGTTTTCAGTATTGGATCTACAATTCTTTCTTGGTACAGCAGGAAACAGAGATCCATGGCACTCAGTTCATCGAAAGGGAAATATATGGCAGCAAGTCAAGCTACATGTGAGGCTATCTGGATGAGGAAGATCCTAGTTGGTTTGTTTGGTTCTCATTTATATCCTACATCGATACATTGTGATAATCAGAGTTTCATTAAACTCTCAATTAATCATGTGTTTCATGATAGATCTAAGCATATAGATATCTGGTATCATCATATCAGAGATTTTGTGCAGCGAAAGATCATGTTTCTTCAGTACATTCCTACGGAATATCAGGATGCAGATATACTGACAAAGGCACTCATCAGGAGAAAATTCAAATACCATAGAGGCAGGATCGGGGTGAAGGATAATCCCTTTCTTGTTTAGAGGGAGCATTGAGATTCAACAAGATTATTATCCTAGTGAAAATTAAGCACCTACACTAGGTGGGGCCCGTAGGCTATTTTTAGGTGATATGTCTATTTTTAGGATTTGGATCAAAGTCTATTTTTAGCAGAAGTCTATTTATAGATGGTTGAGAAAATTGCATGGATGGATGGGTGTCTATTTTTGGAATGCATGTGCAAAGTTGTTTCGTGGAATGCATGTCGATTATTGTTAGCCCTTAAAAATAATTAGACAATAAATAATAATATATTCTCATGGAGAACTCGATTTCAATTAACTGATGTAGCAAACCAGTTACCTGAAGGAATTTCGAGTTCTAAGGTTGGTTGGTGGATGCTAGTGGACTTCGTTATAACTGAGTGATATAAAGTTGTAACATAGTTGGATGTATAGTTAAGTGAGTTAAAATTAGTTGTGCTAGTTGGAACTAGTTGCAATAAATGATACACTAGTGAGAGATCAGTGAATTAAATATTAAATTAATTCACATGGAATGATATCACATGCAATTGAAGATTTACTACTGTTAACTACATGCATGTTAGATCCCGTGGAGACCCAGTGGAGAGATAGGTGAAAATGACAATTTGACTATCTATTGTGACATTAGTGGTGCATCCAATGCAACCACACACACATTGGAGATGCCAATGAGGATTGCGCAGTTAAGGCAAGGAAAGATCGAATTCATTCAGGGTTCTTGATCAACAGGGATTGCGCAGTGGAGGCAGGGTGTCAGGAGGAAGCAAATTTGCTAAGGAACTTGCCAATTTCTGCATGACAGTGTGAGACGATTGTATATTGTACTGAGAGCTCTTGGATTAGAGTTTTGTATGAGATTGTTTCATGATCCATTATATATAAATAATATATGATAGTGGGGTTTTTAGCTTTAAGCTTTCCTGGTAAAAAACATCTGTGTTATGTTTGATTGATATTTCTTCATGTGTTTGCAATTTGCGATAAAATTTCTGCAAGAATTTAAGTAGAAGGATTATGTATTTAACAATGGCATATAATTGTTAGATCAGGAGAATATGAAAATACATAATTGTATTAAAATTTCTACATGAAAGAGCATGTTAACGAGGAAAATTGAAGCGCACATAAATTGAGAGAAGAAGAACGTGAAAGAATGAAAAGACGACACAAGGAAATGATTACGGAGTTTGTCCAATTTGGACTATGTCTCTAGGCCCTGCTCAACAGTGGTGAGGCCTTCATTCATTAAGTGGAATTAAAGAGAAGGAGTACAAGAAAAAATTACATAATGAACCCTTATACCTCAAAGTTGGAAGATGGACGAAAAATGGAGAATATGGTTGTTTAATATGACATCACCACTAAGTTCCTCGTGAACAATCGTGCAGAAATGACTACCCACATGTCCAATTTTGACAAAATACCTTTCTGCACCTCTCAAAATATTTATGATACCACCAATATTCTCTCGTGCAAGGTTCTAGCCTCCTGTTGGCTCAAAGTTTCACCGTTGCTGCACAAATCCACACTTGCTCCACTGCTCCTCCCCGTGCAAATGAAATTCATGGTGTTTAAATAGAATTTTTTGGGCAGAGCCACCAAAGCCAAGCCCCATGGCTCAACGGTGGAAGATTTCTCTAGACAGGTGGAGGTTGGGGTTTGAATCCCCCGCCCTCCAAAAATGGTTCGTCGTTTGTATTATTTGGCAAACTGTTGTAATTGGGCATGCTTAAGGTTGGAATCGTCAGTCATTTTTTAGTGGAGCTTTGTTTTAAAGAGTGGTGGGTGGGTTCCATTTCACGCGACCACGAACCTACATTACCATTGTTTAATTATGGTATAAAACAATCTGGTGGCTTACAATGTGGAGTTTTTTGGTGGGCGGGGTCCGCTCCATGCGATCCCGTCCCCACCTATTTTGTTTTAACTATATGTACTATAACCATAGTGCGAGGGTGGTAGGGGTGGCAGCGCACCACCCCATTATTATATTTTTTTTATTTTATTTTAACCAACTCATTATTTTGATTTTTTTCCGAATTTAAGAGCTATTAGGCAAACTAACCATCCCACAAATTTATCTACTCTCGGGAGCTAAGTTTCCATGCCCCGGTGTTGGTCAAATTGTGAAACACTTAAATCTCATCCACTGCCAAATTTGAGTTGCTCTAACTTCTTCATAGGGCCTTGACTTGGAGTGTCATTCCCACCATTGGATTCAAGACATCAAATACTTCGATCTGGGCTTGGTCTTGTTTTCATATGACCACTTTTATTTTTTATCCCTTTCCAATGCCACTTTTATTTTCAAACCCACTTGTAATTGTGAGATCCACCTGGATCACTGCTCTCAACTGAGAAGCTTTTGGACCAGGAAAACCCTTACTAGTCAATTGGAAAGTAAGGTAATTTCTCCCTCACTTTCTCTTTTTCCATCCACCGTGCTTTTCTTGGATGCATCCCTTTGAAGCCAACACGAAGATACTCTACGTCTCCCCATTTTGAAGTCATGGTCCTCTTGTCCAAGATGATGTCTTCTGGTAGCTCGTCGAGATATTCTGGTGCAAAATCATCCATTGTATGGAATTTTCCCATCTCTCCAATGTCCATAATCAACGGAGGTTCATAAAGCTTAAGATTTTCAACATTCACCACTAATTACATTTGCATGTATGCAAGAAAATCGAGACAAAAAACATTGTCCCCAATCTTCTCCAATGTGGTAAATGGACCATATCAAATTAGTCGCAACTTCTTTCCTTCTCTTTTCTTTCTATCCTTCCTAAGGTGGAGCCACACTTTGTCCCTAACCTGAAACTAGTGGTTGACGTGGTGTTTTTCATGTGGAGCCTTATATCAAACCTGACCCTTCTCGAACTGCTCCTGCATTGTTTAGTGAATCCTATGTCCGTTGGATGAACCTTCGCTCCTTGTCCCTATCATCTCACCCACTAGAATCTTCGTCTCTCCCAAAGACCATATCTAAGGATCCCTTGGTAAATAACCAAATAATTTGTTG